>JAYJMH010015208.1:0-21653 GCA_036873815.1 Phacellophora camtschatica
GTTCTCAATAACAAATACAAAATATCACATAACAGATATCCCAACATGTCTTGTTGATTTAGCTTGAAGAATTTAAAAATTGAATGATTACAATCAATAATAGCATCAAATCTATCAATTGATTTATTTTAAGCTTATCTCAATAAATAGGCATTGATTGAAACAATTAATTTTAGATTTAGGCAAGTAAACCACTGAAGCAGAATGCCGACCAAAACTATGACATTTTCTCGTTATTAAGAACCAGTAACCCTGAATTCGCAAAAATTACCCGTCAATTAAGAATCGAGAAATACTGCTTGAAAAATGTTAGTTCTTATTTGCTGGTTTTTACTGTAACTACAAATCCAAGTAGCAACAGGAGTGTAAATAAGGAATTATGCATGAAAAAGATTTTGATATCAGTAATCTTTCTGCTAATGTCTACTTAACAAACGTCATATTCCAATGGGATACCAACCAGGAACGTTCAATTTGAAATTCCGGTATAAATTAGCATAATTTTGACAAACTTCTTCACGAAGACACTAAAGGTAAATGTTTTCTAAATTTTTTCAATGGTAATGAAATTGGGCTGTTTGTTTGTTTGTTTTAGTTACGGGAAGATGTTTTAGGAGAGTTTATCAATGCTGATCAGGCAGCCGGAGTAAAGGTTTGTATTTGTCCGTTTAAAATTATTGCTGGGTGACCCAAAAAACAGATAATGTCCCAAAAAACAGAGAATGTCCCAAAAAACAGATAATGTCCCAAAAAACAGATAATGTCCCAAAAAACAGATAATGTCCCAAAAAACAGATAATGTCCCAAAAAACTATATCCGTTTGCAGGGCTGCAGCTCAAAATCTGCGAGGCTAGGAATTTCAAATCGTACTCAAAATGATGGCCAAAGGAGAAACTTAAAATTGGGGACATCATCTGCGGTCATGCGATCACGTTTAAATGACAAAAACTTGAAATTAAAATAGCCTTCATCTGCGAGCTTTCAAGTCAGTTCTTAGGAACGCCATTCATTTCCAGTCCACGTTTTAAATTAAAACAACATGCTTGCTCCTGTATCGACTTAGGTAGTAAATATTTTTGAATTTTAAACTCCAAAAGCGCCATTAAAGCAAGCAGGTTGTTTTAATGTCGAAACATGGACTGAAAATGAATGATTTTTCTACTAACTTTGAAAGCTCACAGATTAAGGTAATTTTAATTTGAAGTTTTGGATTTTGAAATTTTTAAACGTGGTCGCAGATGCCTGGATGATATTTAAAGTCTAAGTTTGCTCTTCGGGCGTCTCATCGGACAATTATCGGACAATTACGGATTATTATCGGACAATTATCGGACAATTACGGATTTTGAGTTGCAGCCTTGTCTAAGTTTGCTCATCGGACATCGTTTCATGCGAAATCAGAGATTTGTAGTCTCACGGATTTTTAGTAATTGCCCTGCAAACGGAGATGGTATTTTTTGGTCACCCCGTAATTTGAAAACTATTTATTTGTTTTAAACAATCTGTTATTCAATGAAATATTATGATATTCTTAAGGATTTAATAATAACTTTTATTATATGCTTAGTTATCTTTTCATACGTGTTTATTTGCGTATTTAATTATATTTCTATTATTTTAAAGTGGAATCGATTTCCACTTCTCACCGGAATTCTCAAGGGACACAGACGCGGAGAACTTACAATCTTAACTGGACAGACAGGAACGGGGAAAACAACTCTTCTTAGTGAATTGTCGCTCGATCTTTGTGCTCAGGGGGTAAGTGTCTCTTAATTTTATGCTCTGATCCTTTTTTCTTGAAAATTATGAAAAGGATGTTCCTTGATAGGCCAGATAAGCAATGGTCATTGTTTCAAGCCCAATTATTTTGCTCTGATTGGGATAACAAATAACTGGTTGCGAGGGCTTTTTTATGGTTTTGGGAAGTGTAGTGACGTCAAATCTATCAGATAACGCAAAGAAACAAGAGACCTATCTACTCAGCCTAGTTCTTTATCGTACATGCATGGTATTATCATTAATTAGTTTCAAGAAAAACAATATTTTGTGTGTCTTTTTGCGTACAATTTTAAATTTGTTCTTTTTCAGGTAAATACGTTATGGGGAAGTTTTGAGATTAAAAATATCCGTCTTGTCAAAGCCATGATGTGTCAATTCTCTGGGTATGACTTTTGTTTCATTTTATTTTATTTTCTTCGCTGCCAATATTCTTGAGTTTTTCTTTCGAAATTCAAGGAACAAAATGGCATGATCATGACGTGAGATCCAGTATGAAGAACACCAGACCGAGACGGTAAACGCTCCTTCTTAGTGTGTTTCCTACGCAGCATTAACATGGGTTAAACTTCCTCTAACCCGAAATTTTATTTTGTGTTATTTTATTTTTATTTATTTTTGTTTAATTTTATTTATTTTTTTAATTTTTATTCATTTGATTCAATTTTCATTTTACTAATTTATTTTATTTTAGCAACAGTTTTGTAACATTTATTCTTTTGAAAACGAGGGACGTTACACTCTGAAAACGAGATTTAATCAATATATTTTTCAGACTCAATTTGGAAACTTCAATTGGACAATATAACTACTGGGCGGACAAATTCGATGCTCTTCCATTGTACTTCATGAGCTATTATGGAGCACATAACATCAGTACTGTTCTTGAGGTAACTCCATTTTTAAGTCATTTTGTTGATGCTTTGAAAGTGGTACATACTTAATTTGTGGAACAATTTTGGGGTAATTACAGCTTGTCTTTTTTATCACAAGAGAGCACGGGCTTTAGGAAAAGTAAAGTTTACATTTTATTCCCATTTCGATTTTTCTCATTTCCCCTGTCCTATATTTAACTTAGTTTGTTCTTATTTTTTTTGTAAATTCGAGCCTATAAGAAAGAGTGTACCGTAAGAAATAGTATTCGAATCAAATGGTAACTGTTCATGGCTATACAGAATTATTTTTAGCAATTGATTTTGGGCAACTTCTGGGCGTGACTCGTCTCATTTCATTGATGCAAGCAAACCCTAAGAGACAGGCTAGAAAAACATATTCAGACCTTATCAGACATATTCAGACATATTCAGAATCAAAATGGCACCTGAAAAGATTCGAGCATTCGAAAATGAATGCGCCTTGAGATTCTTAATTGTCAGTAATCCGTTTTGCAGACCAGAGGAGACGTCTGGCAAGAGCTCTAAGGAAGGAAATCGGAAGAAAGTTGTTTATGGGATTTTACTTAAATAATGACATGAGAAAATCTTTCTTGGAATGAAAACAGTTTTTTCATGTTTCAATTTTCAGTCACTCAGCGAGTTTGACGTCATATCTTGTATATTTCTGGGATTAACGTCCACAAGACCAACTGAACTATTTTGCCATTCATAGCATAGACCATAGGCGTGAGATCATTGATTGGTTGATCTCATTGTTTTCTACTAACCAAATTGAATGAGATCAACACCACGTTGCATTGCTCGAGCGAGATCTGGATTGTGTTAGGTGGCTTCAGTAAAATGAATTGCAGGCTCTTTTTGAAGCTTTTGCAAAAATTATATTTGTAGATTGATTTGAAGGCCTTGACTCATATCTGGTTATGGGAACCCTTTTTATAAAATCACGCTCAACATGCTAATTTAGAAGACTAATTTTATTGTTTCTTACGATATGAAAGACTTCTAATGAGAAGAGAATGAACCAAAACATTTAGATCAACCTGCAAAAGTAATTTTTACAAAACCTTCAAAAAAGGAGCGTGCAATTCACCTTTTTGAAGCCACCTAAAACGGCCTTGATCCCGCCAGAATCCCGCAGAGTCCCGCAGCGACGAGGTCTTAATGTTATTCAGTTTGGTTAAAAAAAAAATTGTGATCAACTAATCAATTATTGGAAGCCTATGCTGCTATTCATTGATCTACAATGCTTGCCAAAATTCGTGAACACTTGGAGAGATATTTTCATCCTTATAATGAGATGTTCCCCCTTCTTCCTTGAACAATGTTCGGTTGTGTAGCAAGTTCTGCTGCAGTTATGTTCGAAAACGTGATTATTTTTGATTGGTGGACAGTCAGTTATAATGGAAGACGCGATTGTTTCTGATTGGTGGACAGTCAGTTATGGTAGAAAATGTGATTGTTTCTGATTGGTGGACAGTCAGGCAATACAACAACATTTTTTTGGGAGGAAGGAGGTTTGTACCTGATTGCCATAGGTAGGGAAAACATGATTATATGGCTATTTCGTAAAATGAAGTAGGTGTTTTAAGTACTTTTGGCAAATATTGTAATTATTTTCAGCAGGGTAAAATTTTATTCGCCGTCCCATTTGTTTACATTTTGTAAATAGCCAATCAAATTGTAGCATTTATAAACATGTGATTAATATATGTGATGTGGTTGGCTGTAATCTATTTTTAAAATTTAAGCATAGACACACGAAACAGTAATAACATTTCGTTGAAAATATTGAAATTTAGATTTAAGGAAACAATCTTTGATAATGCCCTGTAAAACACAAAAACATGTCATCCAAGGTCGTATGACAGATGACTGACTTTCCTTTTCCTGTTTGCATTTAAATAATAATCCAGGAAGAAATTATTTGCTAGAAATCAAAAGTGAGAAACCAGAAACAAAATTCTTCGATGGCTTAGTCATATTTATAATGGAGATGATTTAATAAATTATTTGATACGTGTTCCGTATTTAAACTAACACAAAAAGATTGGTCAAATATTTGTAAAATGCACGAGTCCCCTTTTCCAGCGTAAGGAGTGATAAAAAGCGAAGACTAGTTGCAAATCCAGGGAGTGGTAGAAGTAGATTAAACATTTGACCAATTGAGAATTTACATGAAGACAATTTTTATAATAACGAGTTGATGGGAAGAATTTCTAGTTTATGTGTTTTTTTCTAGTTTGCAGTTTAATGGAGCTAGTCTTTGTCTTGGCAAAGCTGGCTCCAAAAGCAAGCGATCCAAATCAAGGCTATTTTGTTTTCTTAAAAACAATTGATTTTAAAGCTTTTTGAAGGAGAAGGGGGGTATTTCATTACGAAAGTGACTGTTTTTGGCATCAAAAGCTATTTTTCTTTCTTAACAGATAGTATCAAAAGTTTTCTTGAGGGGGGGGGGGGGGGTTACTTCATAATGAGTGACTGGATCTGCATTTGAAACGACTCACCTATGTCCATTGTCAAACAAAAATAACAGACCCTTATGATGTAAATCTGAGCAAGAAATTTACGTTGCATGTCACGCTTTTATCACAATGAAATTCACAAGTAATTTGACATTTTACTTACATAAAACATTGAAGATAAATCTACTTTCTAATCTTTAGACAATGAATCACGCTGCCTATGTCTACGATATTGAACATATCATAATTGACAATTTACAGTTCATGATGTCATCTCCAACCGTAAAGTGAGTACACTAGACACGAGCTTTTATTTCTTTTGATTTTTCAGTTATCGGACATTTAACTTAGAGTCCAGAAAAGTAATCAACCTTACTACTGGCCTAAAGTTTAATCTTTAGAAACTTTCCTCATTAAACAAAAAAATGTGGTTGTGGTTTAGGTGTGACTTTTCATTTTCCTATCTTTTCTTCGACCTTGCTCCTGCCAGTGGACCTGCGACATTGATTTTCTCTGACAAATGATTGGTTAAAAAGACAATAGGCATTGTTTAAATCCCAAATACTGCTCTGCGATTGGAGCGACAAAAAATCGAAAGAGCGAAAGTACCGAGAACTTATGTAGTGAGTCTATGATTTAACTACATTTGAGCATAACTTAGAAACGAGATATTGGGTGCGCGAAGCTTTCATGCTCGTGAGTACAATTGAACCCTGTGCCATGATAGTCATAAGAAAAACTTTTTCTTATGACTATGGTGCCATCTTATAAACTCTCAAGCCAAATGAAAATTTCCTCGATATAGCGAGGTTTCGAGATGACCAAAGTGAAATACTCAATACTAAAAGCTTTTAAGGGATATAGAAAACAGTTAAAGTTAAGGTTACAAAACCGTACAAAACAGTTAGAGTAAAAGTTCACCCCATAGGGAAACGATTTAAAACGCAGTTCAGTTGTTTCGAGATAACCAGAGTGAAATCGACACTGAAAGCTCTCAAGGGATATACAAAACAGTTAGAGTAAAAGTTCACCCCATAGGGAAACGATTTAAAACTCAGTTCAGTTGTTTCGAGATAACCAAAGTGAAATCGACACTGAAAGCTCTCAAGTGATATACAAAACAGTTGGAGTAAAAGTTCACCCGACGGGGAATCGAGTAAAACACAATACAGCTGTTTCGAGATAAACGAAGTTAAATCGACACTGAAAGCTCCCAAGAGATACACAAAACAGTTAGAGTAAAAGTTCACCCCATGGGGAATCGATTAAAACACAATACTGTTGCTTCGAGATAACCGAAGTGAAATCGACACTGAAAGAGATAATTTTGTAATTTTTGCATTTTTCAAATAAAATTTAATTGCTTTTTCCCCCGAAAAACATTGAGAGAATTTTTTTTAATTTTTAAAAGAGCTGTTTTTCATACGAAAGAAGTTGATGAAAGTAGGAAGAAAGAATCGAAATTATACGACGCCAACAGACCGAATTCCGTGATATTGACGGAATATAATTGGATTGGCTTTGTTTTGGTATTGTTTTTCATTGTGACTTTTATAATTTACCACCAAATGTCTGTTTTTTGTAACAGCCACAGACACGACGAAAGAAAATTTCAACGACGTCCGAAAACACGTCCGAATGCACTTCCCAAGTTTCCCAAATCAAGAATGATGTCCAAATGATTCTTGAACAAAATCACTGGTGCATAGGGTTTATGGCAATTCTTAACTTATTACTCCTTAATCAGAACTTGTGTTGGGATGAACAAATCACTTGATAAGTGTACACTTTACCAGAGGGTATTCCCATTAAAATACTCACAACTAATTTCAGAGCATATGTCCTACAAAGTAATATAACCAATCAAATGAAAAATATTACACAGTGATGCGAATGAAAGGAAAATATCCATTTAAACTCCTGGTTAATTCCAACTGTTTTCTATATCCCTTGAGAGTTTTTAGCATTGAATTACCTTCGGATATCTTGAAAACCTGCCTTCTAGAACAAATTTTAATTCCCCTTGAGAGTTCTAGATAGTGAGATTCAACTTTAATTATTTCATCTTCGGTTATCTCGATAGCCCGCTTTCTAGAACAGATTTTTTTTTCTCTTGAGAGTTCTAGAAAGTGAGATTCAACTGTATACCTCTTGAGAGTTGAGAGCTTTCTTTGTTTGTTTGATTTGAATAACTCGAACACCTGCGTTAACTGTTGTGTCCATCTTTTATCCATGTTTACAAACCCCAGTATTGTTCCTGTGAACTGTGTTATCCCTATGAACTGTGTTATTATAAATTTTTTCTCCAGCACGTGATATTCTGTGCGATTTTTAACTCTAGTAAATTATTGTTGTAGATTTGCGGATAGATTTTCAGCCATGGATTACGCCATTACGACCCTTCGTAACTTCGCTTCGAGTACAAATGTTCATGTTTCGTTAGTCATACATCCACGAAAGGTATATTTCGATAGTTTTTTCTCCTTTTTTCGTAAATTTCCTTTTCATCAAAAGAACTGAGTAAATATGCGAAGGAAGGAATTGTTACTTCTGTGGAGGAGGATATTTTAAATGCTACTTCTGCGTGGGAAAAGTGCGACCTCTGCGTTCCCCACAGATACTCCTCCGCAGACGTAAAATCAAATCATCTTCCTCCGCAGAGGTAAAAATCTCTTTCTCCGTATTGCTCATGGGTTGAAATTGTGCGTAAGACATTGTTTTTTTATTTTTAAAGGAAAATCAAGATTCGGAGTTACAAACTGCATCAATATTTGGAACTGCAAAGGCCAGCCAAGAAGCAGATAACATTATAATACTGCAAGATTCCCCTGGACGAGTATCAAGAAGATATTTACAGGTAGGCCTTGCTTTCAACGTCGTTTTCAGGGATTGTTTTGAACGAAATCTTTCTTATACCTAACTAGGCTCACTACATATGTTCCCTGCGCTTACAATCTTTATTGTTATTATCGCTTCAGCGTTGGCGAGAGACAGAGGGGTCACTGGGTCCATCGCCGCGAATGGCCCATTTTTAACCCCTGTAAACGTGATATTTTTCAGAGAAGAAATCCCTGTGTTTACGCTCACTCTTTGATACTTTGTTACCGCTTGAAACAGTTAAAGTAGCGGAGGAATATCATGCGGAGGAGCGAACTAATGACTTCCGTTACACGTGGTCTTGCTTTAAATTTATAAGCAAACCAAGTGAGGAAGATTCAATATTCAATATTCAAATTTTCATAAAACTTAAAACTTAATACAACTGATTTTAGTAATCTAAATTTGATTAAAAGTACATTGAATCTATAATGGCAAGAATAAATTAAAGAATTAAAAATATAATAAAGTTAGGGATACTTTAATTTGTAAAATTAAAAAGAATCATTAGAGTCGGTGAGATTAATTGAATTCAAGATTATGTTACACATATTTATTGATTATCCAGGTTTTGGGGCTGATATAAAAACATTTAGGTTGTCAGATCAGGTACCCAAAGCTATTTCATTCAGAAGAAATACCCCTGTTATTTATACACTTGCAAATTTTGCGTGAATTTATGCGAACTCGTACATTTATCCCGCATCAAGAGAAATCATTTTTCGAATTTTACACTTGCTAATCGTTTTTCATATTCGAATTTGGAATCTCTCGAGATGCTTATTGTTTCTCGTAAGCCAATAAAACCGCATAACCACCATGCAGTGTTTGTCATTCTTGTCGATTTGCTGGACCTGGGACTTGCCTGAAGTAAGAGAGAGAATTAGAGCTTTCTTTGTTAAAACATTCTTTGAGAAACAAGCTGGTATTTTTTTCTGAAGTGTCCTTGGCATTGAAGATACCGGTTGACTCAAAATGACCCGGTGACCGGGTGACCCATGTGAAAATACCAGGTGACCCAAAAAAAAACTATCCTCATTTGCAGGGCTGTGGCTTGAAATCCGTGAGACTATAAATTTCAAATTGTATATTTCAATTAATCTCAAATTGTCTATTTCACTCGCGTATTTCAAGTTACAGCCTTGCAAGCGCGGATAGTTTTTTTTAGGTCACCCTGTATATGACACATATCACAAAAACTTGAGATGTATGACAAATAACAATTGTACATTTCATTTTACCGGGTGTCCCAAAAAGATAACAGTTTTGATCAAGGCTAGTGGTGCGAGTTTCACTCTAATGTTTTCAAAAATATTTTATTCTTGGTAGTCAACTAAAAAATTGATACCTAGTTTGTTTATATTTGCACGTCGAGAGTCGAGATATTAATTCTGAAATTTAAACGCTATAGATGCAAACACTATATCTGAGATAGCCCGCGTACTATTCGTCATATATCTCGGGATAGTCTCTATGATCTTGTGCTGACCAAAATATTGTCTTTATGGCAATAATTAAATTCTGATTAAATTTTAACTGTTTCTTTTCAGGTAACGAAAAATCGATTCGACGGCGCTCTCGGTAAGGTTCCCTTGCAATTCAACAAAGAATCTCTTTGTATGTCTGGATTTTACAGAGATAGCAAGACTGGCGAAGGGAAGTTATTTATACCAAATTCTGGAAGCAGAACAGAGAAGTAGAATTTATAAATTTTGATTATTTTGAATTTTAGATTGATTTTGATCAATATGTGCTGACCACTGTGGTTTTTCTGAGAGTTATCACTCACATCATAAAGGTTCTCCGTTTAAAGGTTTGCTCCACAAGCATTGATTTTTGGAAAAAGGACTCCAGAACCCCCTCTAGTTGCGCCCCTGCTGTGGGGTACTTCAGAGTGCCTCTGTGAGGGTGCTTCATTTTATGCTTTGCTTTATTTTATGGTTACTTTCTCAGACTACCCTTCGGGAACAGCTTCATATTTTCAGAAAGGCATTTTAGACCCTTAGAGATAACGCACAAGATACCCTTTCTGGTAATTTAAATGCTACATGGGTACTGTTTACTGGGAGTACCCCCTGAAAACTACCTTTTTGTGACTGTACCCTATTAACTCCACTTAAAGGCGCACCCCCATTTAGAGTTGCATGCGCTGTTATCCGGATATAGGCGGACCGTTTTCCACTAAATACATCTGCAAAATATGTCGGCTATTCATTCCTTGACAATCGTTTATATGCTTCGTCAATAATTTGTTTTGCATTGTTAATTTCTGTGAATTGTCCTTTAATTTTAAACTGACTTCGTACCTCCAAATCATTTTCATATTTGATTTCAGTTTGCTTGATAGTCGTTTATATTCTGTTGTCTTTGAGCCAATATTCATGCAACATAATGTGAAAATATTAGTCAAAAAAATATAGGCGCATGAGCTTATATCTTACTGTCAAAAATCATAAAATCGTGAATTTCTGCTTATGAGAGCATTCGCCTTCAAGTGGGGGGTAATATGGTATGTGGATATCTTTCGTAAACAAGTTAGAGAATTAAAACCACTCGTATCAAAAAGGAACTAAATATCTTTTGCGTACATACTTCGGTGTCTATTTATGGATAACCGCATATATTGTGTACCATAATACAAATCAAATCTTCCTTCAAGATTGAGCATGAGAAAAGCTTTTTTCTAAATTTAAAATTAACTACCTTACAGATTGGATTCAATAATATTGACGGAGAGTTTAAAAAGTTTTGCCGGCACGTAGACTTGCTACGTGAGTTGCTTCGTGGCCATTGAATTGAATTAGACACAAACAAACGACTGATAACTAGAGTATTGTCGCCCTGAATGGAACGTCGCCCTTAAATGAAACACCTTTGTATTTTTGATAAACTTTTTGAATTTGTGAGAATTAACTTCAAGCCAGATGCATCCTTTATAAGATTAATTGTTTCTAAATCGTCTATAGAATGACCTTATGGTAAAAAAAGGTGTTTGATTTCAGGGAGACGCTCCGTAAAGGGCGACGTTCCATTCAGGGCGACGCTAGTCTATATATGTCAAAAATGGGCGAAATAAGACTCGCCTCATTTCAGAAAAGCTGTTATGTCCATTGTTTACCGCAGCCTCGTTTAAAAAAAATGTTAATTCGCCAAATCATTTCATTTTGAGTTCTCAGAAATTTGATTATGCGACAAAAAGTTGTTGCCGATTGTCATTTTTAGGATGTTTACCAGTCTAGCCGGCGTGCAGTTTGAATGCTCTTCGTTGAATCGGTTGGCAGTCTAACAACAAAGCGGCAACTCTTCTAGACTTGTTCCACTTTGTATTTTTATTTCAAACTGATTAACGAAACGAAACAGACTTGGAGCAAGACTTAGAAATTGACTTAGACTTGGAAATAGACAACTCTTCTAACCCTTGAAGGTTTCCTGAGAATATTGCTTAATATTAGCATTTCTTTTTTGTGTGTTTTGAAGCCTAGTAGTCTTGCCACTTGCAGCCTGGTGGCAAGACTGCAAAGTTCCTGGCCTTTAAGTTAAAATAAGGGTCCTCGCTTAGTCTAGCTGCAGTGATGAACCCTAAAATAGGAAAAACCGCTATGTATCTGGTTATTTGAGAAGAAGGCAAAACTGCTTTGTATCCTCCTAATGCTACTTGAACTCAGTTACAAATTAAAAAAAACTTATAATAATTTGTTTTATTAGTAATACTTTATAATATTAATTTTTTTAGAATAATTTTTGTAAATCTTTAAAAACTCAAAATGGTCGACTGAGTCCTTATATAGGATCCTGGTTTTGGGTCCTCTTATAGGTTCCTCTTATATGGTATGGTCCTTCTACAGGGCCCTGATCCTTTGTCCTGGTTCTCCTACAGGGTACTGGTCCTTAATCTTTTTTTGGTAAACTTTCTAAATTTTCATTTTGTAGTTTGGGGGGGGGGGGGTGGGTGCTCTCCTTAATTTGTTGTTCACAACAATATTGTAAAAAAGAAATGATTTTGTTTTTCCGTTCTGCTTGCATTACTATTTGCTTTATTCTATCTCATTTTCATCTCTAAGCTCGCACAAAAGACGTCGTTCACGACAACAGAACAGATCAGATGAGGGACAGTGCAAAATTTATTTTACAACAGGGCCGTTGCAAACCGAAAAATTAATTTCAAAAAATTGAAAGCCCCGTTGTGACAAAATGCTAAAAAACTTAGTGCCCCGTCAACAATGTTTAAAAAAGTGTATGTACCCTGTATAGCCAAACTTCATATAGTACAAAAGACTGACTAGATTTACCATTACTGTGAAAATTTATAAAAGTGATACCGTAGGTATATATATTATTTACTTTAAAGACTAGATCAATCATTTCGAGAAATTTGGGTTGAAACTTCATGTACTTGAATTCCAAATTCTCTATTGAGTCGACCAAAAAGCAGGAAAAGTCAATGCCCCGTCGAGACTGGGGCCAGAAAATATAGTTGCCCTGTCTTTGAACAGTACAGAAAGTGCCTGCCCCGTTGCATTCTCCACTGGCCCCGTTGTTAAATAGATTTTGCACTGTCCCTGACAAGCAAGATTTCGATTTCAGCAAACAATTATTGGTTCTGTGGTCTTTATAAAACTATTGAATGGTTGGCAAAATTACCTTTTATAATTGAAATGAACTGATTAAAAAATGTATTTGTTGCATTTTACGAAATACTAGTGTACCTGTATGGGATTTTTACGTTTTATAAAGGTATGTTTGTCAATCCACTCTCTAATGGTCGTATTCTTTCACAGACCTTAGCTTTCAAGCTGCGCAAAGGATCATGAGTTCGTCTCCAGACCAAAGACTGAAAGTTTTGAAACATTTAAGTCAAAACATACCAATGTTAGCAAGGTAGGCATTTGGTATGGACAATGTTTTTTCGAGCGCACACATGTGACGAAATAGAATCATGTTTGAGAGTTCTATGGAAAGCGTTATCATTTTGTGCTTTTGAAAGCACATATGTCACCATATATGTCACCACAAACGTTTTATATTTGTCATGGTCATGACTGAGCCTTATGTATGTCAAGTATTCATTTTTATTCACACGTACGCAACACGCAGGTTTAAGAGACCAACAGAAATTTAAGGTTTTGATTTTTGATTCCAGTAAAATTCTATTTAATACTTGTTTTAGCTTAGAAGAAATCTGTTTTGTTTATTTCATATTGTTAGACACGTTAGAACATATTTTAATTCATGCCATCTATTTCTGGCACTCTTCTCATCAACACGCACTACTATTAAGTAAAAGTATTTTTAATTCTGTGCGAATTATATTTATTATTTATTTCAATTTTGCAGAAATTTCTTTTCTTTATTTCAAATTTTCATGAACACCAGAGAGCTTGTTTTTGTTTATGTAATCCATTTCTGGTACCTTTTCTTCGTAAATACTATTATCTCAAAACCCATCTAAAAGTAAAATGAATGCGTTAATAAATTAGGACAATTAATGATTACTACAACTTGTCAATCATTTATTTTCATAGATCTCTTGTCAAAACAAGTGTAAATTCTGATCTTCGAGACGAGATTAAAAGCAATCAGAAGGTACGTTACATCGCATGTTCTTTTTTAAGGGTCCACGATATTTTTTCAAAATGTTGTCTGCAAATTTGTTTTAGTATTTTTCGCTACTGTCCGCGATTTTTTAATTGAATTATATTGCATAGAGAATCACTCCATATCTCTATCAGTTGGGTATGTTACATGCTGTGAAGGAACGTGGATTACATCTAAACTGATGATGCGAAACATTGAATGAAAGTAATTTCAGAACACGAATATGTCATTATAGCTATGAACGTTTTTATGCATTTTTACTGTAGCAATTTCATGAAGCACATATTGAAGCTGGGGAAGCTGCTCTTTTCGTAAATGGTTTGCAATTTGAGCTCGACTCTTTGGATGCATTTGGGTATGTGTTCATTATTATTATTTTCTTTTTATTTAACTTCAACTTTTTTTGTGACGTTATACTTTTCCCGCTATTCTTTGTTGTAAATTGGTGCTACTTTTAAATTTAATAAGATAAAGTTGTTATGAGTAAGGATGATCAAGTTTTTATTTGCTTTTCAGGGATTTATGATTTAAGATTTATGGTTTATTTTCGTATCTTTCTTGTGATATTTTTGCAAGTGAACGATAACTTATAAATTTTAAGAAGACAAGTATTATTACATCTTTGTTGCCTAATTTCATGAAGGGGTTTTTATATCATTAACTTTATTTCTTTTGTTATGGGTTTACGATTTAAGGCAAGAATGGTGACGGCAACCTTACATACCTTTTCTTTCTGGAAAACCTATCGTTCACGTAAAAGTTTATACTGCTTTCCGCGAAAATATGAATATCCAATAGAGATTAGAAAGTTGTCTCCTCGGATTTTCAGCCGTGCAATGAGTTTAATTTACGGTGTATTCTAAGAAAACAAATTCATGACGCCACATGTGTTAAGTTTTAGGTTTCTATATTGTGAAGATTAATTTGTTGCATGGTGTGCAAAATAAATATATTTCTGTTATATTTTCAGGCAAGCTTTTTAAATTTTACCATAAGATATGAACCAATTGTCAATATTTAAAAACAAAGGTCGTAGCTTCACGTTCCCGCCATTCATCGTAAACTCCCTATTAACGTACATCTACAATAACGGTATATTTTTAAACATAATGATATATGGTAAATCTTCACAGCGCTAAGTGTTTGCAGAAGAATGTTTGTAATTTCATCCGTATTTTATTGAAATAAAAGGTGGAATATTCTTTTAATTTTTTTCATTAAAAGATAAAGTAAATAAAGTAAACATTGGCATAAAAAAAAATTGGCGGGGTAAGTTACAATATAACAGAAAAACGCCAAAATTTGATGTTTTTTAAAGAAGAACACTTTGAACTTTTTTACTGTGATAAAAGCTTTTCTAAATAAACGCTTTTTAAAAATAATTACAATGCTAAAATCAAGACGTCCAATTTTTTGAAAGGACCTACTCGATTTGTAAATGTAGTCAACGCAGTAAATTTATCTGTTTTTTTTTTAAATGAAGGCACTATCTTTTTTTTAAAATATGGGAGCTGAAATTTTATGCTAAACACTCTTCGCATAAGAGTAAGACATTGCTTTCCTTGATTGGCCGTCTTGACTTTAACATTATTATTATTTTTGAACAGCATTTATTCAGAAAAACGTTTATTGCAACAAAAGAGTTTAAATTTTTCTTTTTTCGCCCTATCGTAGCCTACGCTTCTAATTTCTTGCTGGATTTTGAAACCAGAATGAAACACGAATGAAATTACAAACATTTCACTACTAACGCTAAGCGCAATGAAGCGTGGTATGGCATGCTTTTGTTTTGTAAAATTTGTGGTATTGGCCTTCTATTACACTGTCAGCCGCCATTATTTTTAGCAAGGTGGTGCAATACTTTGCGAACGTAAGTGTACTTTAAGCATTTATTTTTTGCATATCAAACACATTGATAATTATATGACCTTTTTAGACTTGAAAAGCTCATGTTGAGAGAGTTGGCTGTCATGAAAGAGCTTGACGAACTTGGTCTCGAGGTACTTATTTGCTTTTACAACTTACTTATGTATATGCTATACTGTGTGAGTGAAATTTGTCGTTGCGTTTGAATTTTTTCATTATTGAAGATTGGCCCATGTGTGTAGAATTTGGAAGTAAGCTTTTATATTTCCTAAGATCATGACGTGTTGAAACGAGTGTAATGGCTAAGATATTGTCGATTTGATCAAGGGTTTTAAATCTTTTTTAGTGTTTTACAGGCGACTAATTTTGGCAACAACAGCTCATAACTCGTGAAATAATTGACCAATGCTGACCAAAAAAATAGCTATACCTATGTTGGCATCTCAACTGCACATTCGTTGTCAGTTTTACGGAATCTAAAAGAGTTATCATGAATTTCATGGGCTTGCAACCGCCGCTTCTTCTTTTGACTCCCACGGTATACCAAGTTACGAATCGGTAATTTGTTTCCTTCTTTGTTTTTACTTTACTTCTCTTTATTTTTCTTCAATGGTTTTATGTAGTCAAGGAACGGATTGTAAAAGCATTTTTTAGTGTATTCATTGTATGTACTTTGTTGCAGGTTCGAAAGGCAGGGGATCTTCTTTCTCTTGATGTAAAACCAGAACACGATAATTTTGCAGTTGATATCAGATCCGAATCTGTACAGGTATGTATTTATTTACTGCAATGTATCATACTGCAGTACCTTGTAGTCCATTGGATTTTAGAAGAGTTTCTACTCCTATCATTACTGAGAATTAAAAAATTATAGCCTACTTTTAGAGATAGAAGGCATTAAGTAAATGATAATGTGTTTTCAGAAAAAGTCACACTATTGCAGGCTGCTCGTTCGATCCACGGACGCTGGCGACGAAGTAAAGAGACAAAATGGCATACAGGGCTTCTATTAGCTCTGAAGAAGCCCTGCATGCTAGGGGGAAATATTAGCAACCAAAAGATTGTTAAATTTATCGTTTTTTTTATATATGACAGGCCTTACTGGGAATGGCGTGCGATCGCTCTCGCACGCCTTGGTGCATGCCTCCGTTTTCCTAAAAGTGCGATTTGTCGCACATCTCGATCTGGCATTATTTAGGTTTTTCACAGTCTGTGCTCATTCACGGCTTGTTTGGTTTTCTAGTGTCATTCAGTTGAGTATAATCGTAAATTTCTTACCGAATTCACAATTTCTAAGAGTGTTTATGGAAAGCCCTTAAAAACCTGATTGAATGGAAAATCAAATTTTAATGATTTTGTTGCATGTGGACGGTTTAACATATTTTATTGCACTGAGAGAAAAATGGCTTTGTCAACTAAGAAAAAGAAAGGAGTAATGAAGGAATTGAGCACCTTCCTGAAATGGGGGAAAGATGGTTTTATTGGCCACGAAACCGAGACCGTTGACTCAAAGAAGTATGTAACAAAGATATGGGTTAAGATATATGAGAAATATCGAGATCAAATTGTCAACCATCCAACATGGAAAGGAGCTTTACTTGTTTCTTTGTAGTTCTTTTTGGCCAATATTCAACTCATTTTCCAATATTTTCGACTGCACTTTATCGCACGCCTGGAATGCTCTAGGAGTGCGATTTACCACACACCTGTAAATGTTTTCCCAGTAAGGCCTGTATGATGTAAATGGTTTGTTGCATTTTGATGTTCAGGGATGTTTTAATTTTTTGGTGGTTAGTTTATATGCTTATTTTTGAACGTTTGGCGTGTGCGTCTCATTTTGAAAACTGTGCGCCAGAATCGTAGTTTCTCACAGACAGTAGTCAGTTAAATTGAACTTTATGCAGCAAAATTTAAAACAATTTGTTTTGAGAATATATTTTCAGAAAATATTACAGTACACGGAGAAGAAGGGTTGGTGTTGCACAGGTAAAACAGCACTGCAATCCAAATTTCAATGCAATCCGACGCATTGTGCAGTCAAACATAATATGTGTGTATATTCATTGTGCAATCTATGAAATCATACGTGCAATCAAACGAAATTTATGCGTTTGATTGTGCAATCTGTAAAATGATACGTGGAATCAAATAAAATTGGTCTGTTTGATTGTGAAATCTGTGAAATCATTCGTGGAATCAAACGAAATTTGTGTGTTTGATTGGGCAAACAGTGAAATGATACATGGAATCAAATGAAATTTGTGTGTTTAATTGTGCAATCTGTGAAATCATACGTGTAATCAAACGAAATTTGTGTGTGTTTGATTGTGCAATCTGTGAAATGACACGTGGAATCAAATGAAATTTGTGTGTTTGATTGTGAAATCTGTGAAATGATACATGGAATCGAATGAAATTTGTGTGTTTGATTGTGCAATTTGTGAAATCATACGTGGAATCAAACGAAATTTGTCTGTTTGATTGTGAAATCTGCGAAATCATACATGGAATCAAACGAAATTTATGCGTTTGATTGTGCAATCCGTGAAATCATACGTGGAATCAAACGAAATTTATATGTTTGATTGTGCAATCTGTGAAATCATAGGTGCAATCAAACGAAATTTTTGTGTGTTTGATTATGCAATCTGTGAAATCATACGTGCAATCAAACGAAATTTGTGTGTGTTTGATTGTGCAATCTGTGAAATGATACGTGGAATCAAATGAAATTTGCATGTTTGATTGTGCAATCTATGAAATCATACGTGGAATCAAATGAAATTTGTATGTTTGATTGTGCAATCTATGAAATCATACGTGGAATCGAACGAAATTTCTGTTTTTGATTGTGAATTCTGTGAAGTCATGCGTGCAGTCAAACGAAATTTGTGTGCTTCATTGTGCAATTTGTGAAATCATACGTGGAATCAAACGAAATTTGTCTGTTTGATTGTGAAATCTGCGAAATCATACGTGGAATCAAGCGAAATTTATGTGTTTGATTGTGCAATCTGTGAAATCATACGTTGAATCAAACGAAATTTGTATGTTTGATTGTGCAATCTGTGAATTGATACGTGGAGTCAAACGAAATTTGTGTGTGTTTGAGTGCGCAATTTGTGAAATTATACGTATAAGTAAATTTGTATGTAGTGAATAAATAAAAAATATGTTTGTATATAAGTATTAAGGTTCATAGCAGCATGGTAAGTACCCAAATCAGTAAAACTAATCTTGTGGAGCTAAAGAACAGTAAAGTTTTGAAAACTATTTGTTTGCTTGACTTAGGATTCTGCCACTTCGCAACTAGAATGTTTTTATTCAGTACTTGTTGTTATGATGAGGGAAGTAGACTAGTTTCGGAATTTTTTTTTTTTATTGTGAAAAGCGACAGCAGGAGGTGCATTATAGCTGCTAATGAATACCACACTGACTTTGGACTGCTATAAATTCAATGTTTCATGGATAAAATTGGAAAAATGTTCATTTAGTCTTCTGTATTTGATGGACAAATATGTAAATTTGGTCTAAAAATAAAATTCTAATACATTTCCATCATAGTGGGCTTTAGTTAAGGGTGTATGAGTTTATGTTATCTGTCTTTTTTGTACGTTTGAAAAGATTATTGCATGTGTTATATCGTATCAAACAAAACAAGACGATTTAACTGTTGAAGCAAAGCAAAGCGAATTTCTACCCTGAATTAATTTTGTATGGTTATAAATGTCAAAATATTGCCATTAGGTTAATGTTTTGTTGAAAATTTATTATGTTTAAAAATTTTTATAAATAATAGTAGGCACATGCTTTATTATCTAAAAAATTTAACATAATTGCTGCGAAAGTGTGAGGAGAGCTGCTAACTCTCTGTAATTCTGGGCAAAGGCAAAAGGAATAACGAGGTATGGTCACATCGATAGGAAGGATCGAGGTCGCTCTGAGGGCCCCCCTGCACCAAGCGCAGAAACCCATACCTTGCAAGAATAGCAAGTGTGTGTGCCTGAAACTGTATGACCCGTGTCCCCTGCTGGAAACAAGTCATCTCGAAACTTTTGTCGGCTTGGTTAAATACGATAACTCACTCACTCATAATTGATGATTTTTATTGTTTTTATTAAAGTGGCTGAATAATTTAGAGAAGGATTCCCAATATACTTACTGGCCTTCAAACATCGAGGAGGTGAGTCTATTCTCTTAGACATTACTCTTGCAACTGTTTGGGACATAATAATTTTATGAACCATGAATATAAAGTTTGTTATTTTAACTCTAAATCTAATTTTTTATAAACTTTATGTATATACTATATAGATATATATCATAATTTGTTTTATGCAGACATGTAACATTTTGTTTTCTCATATTTAATTAATTTTTTTAAGGTTGGCGTGTTTTTTCCTTCAGTGACTGGCTTTTGATTACTAACATTTCCTTTTTTATTTCTGTGTTTGTAACTAAAATAAACTTGCTTATTTTTTATGTTTCAGATACTTAGACCAACTTTTCCTGGAATGCTTCGCTACATTGCAAAGAATATATTTCATGTGGTGAGTTGTACATGTTTTTGTTGTTGTCAAACATTAATTTCGCACTTATCATGATTATTGGCAATTTTCGGTTTCAATTTAGCAGTTAATTTAGCATTTAACTATAACACCTTATCACTTTATTCCTTGGAAGAGCCACTGGAAGGGCTACAACTTGTTTACGATGTTTTTCGGAGTGAAACTAAAAAAACGAAAAAATTGAGTCTGGCGAAGCCCTTGTTAAGTTATTATTTTGTTACTTAAATGTGTTTGATTAGGCTTTGGGTCACTTTTAGACGCCGTTTTGAATCAAGTTATTATCTGATGATACGATTATATTTTATTCACGAGTAAATTGGTAAAACTATTACTGAGAAAACTAGGGTTGTTCTCAGTAGGTGTTGATGTGATGTTTTTCCCGGAATTAAAGCAAATAATTTTGTATATATATATATATATATATATATATATATACACAAAGAGGGCCTGTTTACAAGGAGGTAGTTTTACCCTAGCACCAGGGTCAAAGTTTACTCGTGCTTACAAGCAAGATTTCACAGGCAGGGTAGCCTTGTCAGCCCGATCAATTTATTCGAATTGTGTGTATACTACAGAATCTAATTGAAGTTTATCTAGTGAGTTATCCTTAGCAGGGCCTTCACAAGGAGAAAAATTCAGTTGACTGCAAGGGTAATCCTGCCTCTCAGCTAGGGTTACCCTATTGCTGGGGTAACTCCTAGTATGTTTGTAAGCATGACAAAAATTACAAGAATTGACCGACCGCTTGAGTGCCACTAGGGTAACCATTGTGCTAAGTTAACGCTATCTCTTTGTAAATGTCATATCATGTTTGTTGAAATTAATCGATAACAATTAAGTTGAAACCTTTATTGTTTTTGTTACTTAGAGTTGTGTTTCATGATAAAATACTCCTTTTTGATTTTAGGTGTTTTGCTTGAAGCCGACTGATTCTGAAAGTATTAAGAAATTTCAGCAAGCTCAAGGTTTTGTTACCAACTCTATGCCTGCGAGGTAAGTTTATTCCATTTGAGTCATTTTATGTTAGAATTAATCATAAATATCGTGACACATTGAATTTTGCCATTCATCTTTACAATGCGCGTTTCGGCCCAGCAGGCCTCGATAAAATATTTATGTGCCTGGGAACCTCAGATTATGTTAAAATGTGCCTGAAAAAATGTAAGAGCGTTTTTCAAATATGACGGTGAACCTTCGACCCTGTGATTGATTTTCAAGGGCTTCAATTTAAAAAAATTGAATTTAACTGATATGGAATATTTCTGTGATGTTTATATCTGTTAACTGTAAACAATCGCAGGAAGAGGAAATTTTATAATCAACAAAGCAGAAAGTTCAGACAATGTTGCCAAAAATAAAATTGGAGCGGATATCATGTGTCATATGTATATGCAGGAGTAAAAGTATCCTGTATTCAGTCTTATTCAGCATGGCCTAGTGATTAAGACAGCATGGCCTAGTGGTTAAGGCGCCGGAATCATAACCTCAAGGTCGTGGGTTCGAATCCCACCAAGGTCATACTTGCTGCGAAAGTTCGAGGAGAGCTGCTAACTCTCTGTAATTCCAGGCAAAGGCAAAAGGAATCACGAGGTGTGGTCACATCGAGAGGAAG
>JAYJMH010015219.1:0-46744 GCA_036873815.1 Phacellophora camtschatica
CATAACATAACATAACATAACATAACATAACATAACATAACATAACATAACATAACATAACATAACATAACATAACACATAACATAACATACCATAACACATAAAATAACATAACATAACATAACATAACATAACATAACATAACATTGCGTATAAATAAAGATTTGAAAGAAAATAACAGTAAACCCACAGTAAATAAATCTACTTCATTGAATCTATTAACTATGTTCATAGCAAAAAGAGTGATAACGATCAAGCTAAATTTTCTACGCATGGTAACCTACACATGGTATTAGGCCTGGGTTGAACGTCGCGCTTCTTACTTGGAGTTTTAACTTCGCTTCTTGTTTGTTTAACGGAATTATATATTTCATGAATCTTATTCAATCATGTTCACATAACCATTCGTTCTGTAATTATTTCTTGTAACTTAGTTTAGTTTATTATGACGACCCCCCCATGTAAGGTGTAGCGTGTCAGTATTGTTAAAATTTAATAAAAGGACGTTTTCCGTAACAAGATAACTGCTCGATGTTATAAAAATACCATTTTAACAGAGATGTAATGCATTGATGTTATAAAAATACCTTTTTTAACAGATGTGATGCATCACACCTAAAATGTTCATAAGAATTCCCTTCAGCAAAAAGTCAGTGTAGAATGTATTTCATATGATATGAACTAAAAACTGTTAAAAGCTAACGAAAACATACAACTGAAAGAAACACAATTTAATATAGGTTTTCACTGGATGAAGTTGAATGAAGAATGTCGAATATCAATTTTTTCTCGCGTACCTTCCATCAAAACATCCAAGATGCTGCATTTCTCAAAACAGAATTTTAAACAACTACAATCTGCTTAAATTGTTTGGATTCTTCCAAAAAAAGTTGATATTACTCGTTCTGCTGAGCATTTTGAACTGATCAAAATTGTTTTCGCATTTTTATCAAAACCGTCGTAGTTGATATTATTTACTATTTACCATTTTACGTCGTTCGTTTTTACATAAAAGCCTTGCAAATTTCTTTATGTATTTTCCTGACAAAGCATTCAGCTTTAAAGAACCAATTTAGTCCATTAAATTTTACATGATAAAACAAACCAAGTAGTGTAGCTTACAAGTTTCGTAAATAGCTAGCTTTCTATTCCATCGGTCAAACCTTTACAATCAGTATTTTGATTTTCTTTTTCCCCCGTAGGTGCCCAGTCCTGATCACTCTCACTGTCATCATCATCACCATTTCCCCCATCCATGTCCATCAAATCAATTAATGTTTGGCTGATTGGTTTCTTAACGTTTTTATTCCCAGCTTTTGGTTTTAATTTGTGATTTAATTTCAAGTCCTTCTCTTTTTTTGAAACTTTCTTCGACGGTTTCCAATCATTATCATCCTGATCTGAAGAGTCTGAATCACCATCAAAACCATCTATGAGTGCAGCTTGCCAAGTTACATTTTCTTCATCATCACTGGAATCACTTGATGAATCATTGCTGTTTTCCTCTCCATCGTGACACAGTTTTTCATCTCTTTCAACTTCAACAGATCCAACAGTTTCCATTTCATTCGATGAACTCTCATCACTTGATCCTGGTTTTGACTTTGTCAACCTTTCATCTTCTCCCTGATCTTCATCAGTAGATGAAGCTTCATCTTCTTCACTTGTCATTAAATCTTCTAATTCATCATCCTCGTCATATTCGTATTCTCTCGGTGTTTCAAGAAGATATCCTATATAAGAGTTGTGTAACAAAAATACATTACTATAAAGTCCGAAATAGATGGAGGGTTGGACTAAGCGAGTAGAAAAGTAAAAGCTGGAAATTTATTGAATGACATGAAGAAATACGGTTTTGAAATAACAACAAAATTTTGTAAACAAGGATGTTCGATTAGGAATTTCCAGAGTGGAATTAAGTCTATTCTGGACTTATCTTCAATTATTCCCAGGGTTGCAGAAAGTGGCGACCGGCGGTCGCAGGCACATTTTGACAAAGTACCCTTAAAGTAAGTTAAAAATTAAGCCAGGAGCCTTGCTTTTCCTGGAAAATGTGATAGTGTGATAGAAAGAGCGAAGCAAAGTTATTGGAGGCATTAGTAAAAAATATGGAAAGAAAATAAGATTGCTTTTGGAAAGAAAATAAGATTGCTTTTGGAAAGAAAATAACATTGCTTCTGGTTTTTATTTGTTGTTACATTGCTACGAGCGGTTATTGTCGCAGTTTTAATAATAGACCTAATGTGTATGCATGTCAGTAATTTTTAGAATGAGTGGAGAATTAGCCAATAAAGCGTCATACAAATACAAGTCATCTTTTATTTACTATTTAGCTACAGCCAGGAAAAGACAATGCCATCACATCGTAATCTTTTCAGTTGTAAACTTGTGTTATTTTTTGACAGATTTGAAACTTTAAATCGATTTGTGATATTTTGATTTTGACTAGAGCAAAGTTAAAGTAGTTATGTAACATATTGCAATTGATTAAAAACAAGTCCTAGTTTGGTGGAAATCTTTTAAAAATATTTTGTACAATGCATTTCCCCAGTGTGCCCAACAATTGTGCCTAACAATTTGAGTTGTGCCCAACAATTCAGTTTATTATAATTATATACATCAATTGTGCCCAACAATTCGAATTATATAGTTGTGCTCAACAATTCGGATTATTATATTCATCAAATGTGCTCAACAATTCGAATTATATAGTTGTGCCCAAAAATTTGGTTTATTATATTCAATGAATGTGCCCAACAATTTGAATTATATAGTTGTGCCCAACAATTCGGTTTATTATATTCATCAAATGTGCCCAACAATTCAAATTGTATAGTTGTGCTCAACAATTCGGATTATTATATTCATCAAATGTGATCAAAAATTCGAATTATATAGTAATGTTGATTATCCACATAATATTGTGTAAATGCTCTTTCATTTATTTATCAAAAAGTGTCCTTGAATTCAATTAGTCCAATACAATTTGTAGTAGTGCCTTCAAACACTACCAGCCCTGATTATTCCAGTAAATCTTTTAATTTGTATTTTAATTTTAATTTTAACGTAAAGAGTCTTCATTTGCAAAATATTGAAATATACTTTTGTTGACTTCATTAAAATTTACAAAAAATACCAGGTGTCCCAAAAAAACATTATATTGATTTTGCAACTTTATTGCAAACTTGAGAATACGAAGTTCATTATCATTACTAGCAATAGATAACTAACAAACAATTTCAGACATCGCTGATCGAAAACGATAATGTAGCAGCCGAAATATTGAATTTTTTCTCTTGTTTGAAATGCAAGAATTCAAGAATTCTTTGAATTTTGCACAGTTCAAGACTGCAAGGAACTTTTTCCCTTTGGCAGTTTTTATAGAGGCAATTGATGTTTGCCTGATTACACAAGAATTAAAAAGGTGTAGTTCTGGAAGGCTGTGCTAAAAACTCTGCAACAACAAACTTCTGTTTTTGCCTTTCAAACTGTCCACTGTCGACAATGAATCCGCTTATACACTTAAATTTCCATTTGGTCTCAAATTGTTCGTAAGTTATCAGGTTTTCTATTGCCGGTAATCAGTAAAGTTGCAAAACCAATGTAAGGTTGAGACACCCGGTAATATGATGCACAGTAAAAACCCGGATATAAGAAACTACATTTTGGAATTATGGCTCAGGGAATGGTGAGCAAAAAAGACTCAATTTTACTTGGTAAATATCTGCCTGTAATTTTAATGTGGTAAATATCTGCCTGTAATCTTTAGCACATTGATGAGATATTTTTCATTTTGAGTAGAATGGATGCAGGTATTTCAGCCTGTAGGTTCTTATTAAAGTGTTCTTATATACGGATTTTTATCGTATAAGAAAGAGGTAGACAAAATAATAAATTTGCAAATATGATCTATAATTTAATTGATGATTTTACTCATCAACACAAGCAAATAGAAAATCCAAAGTATACATTACCAGTCAAATGTACTTCACCACCATTTCCTTCCAAGAAAAGTTTAACTTTCTCTTCTTCCGTAAAATTAAGGTCTAACGGTTGTTGTGGGATCTTGCCAGCCTGTAATGTGCAAAGTGCATATTGTGCCTTTTCACTTTCAATCATTATTGTTATTGGTTCTGCAGTGAGATCAGTGAAACCAAGAGCTGCCATTGAAACATGAAAGGGCATCTCCACAATTTGACTGTAGACCTTTCCATGCTCAAGGGTGATACCTTCAATTACAATTATGTCTCCAATAAAAAAAATGCAATATATGCACATAAAATATACATAGGGGCAGCAGGATTCAAAAATCCGATGAGAAATTTTTAAAAATCCGAAAAATTCACTAAAAATTTTACAGTTCTTTTCAAACTCACATAAAAATAGGAAAAACCGAAAATCCAACTCAACATGATCATAACATTTTACTGATACACAAAGCATCATGCACTATTTGTTCACTTTATAAAATACATATTGTAATGTCAACTTTTATTGCAATAGATGTCATACTCCAATCAACATATAGCAATTGAGTGTTAAAATACCCAAACATTCATTGAATTGTATAAATATTAGCCAATCATCATATATTATTTTGTCATCACATGTTAAAATGCAAAAAATTTCTTTTGCCAGCCATCTCTTTGAATCTCAACCGACAGTACATTTTAATAACTTTTTTCATAAAACATCAAGGAAGCTGATTTTTACTGAAATGTATATGCTGCAAATCAAATGTTCCACTAAATGCAAATTAAATGTTCCGCTAAAAGCAAAAAAGGTTGTTTTAACAATGTGTCATAAATTCATAGAAATAGATGAACATAACAATAAAATTCAAATATTTTAAAAATAAAATTTAAAAACAATTACCCCAAAACATCATTTGTACTTTTCATGAATGATCTGCAAAAAAGACTTACTAAATTGCATAATAATGCCACAACAGGAGGAACTAAGCTTTATTATGTGTGTTCCATTGAGCTAACAAAACTGAGGACAATGAGTCTGAAGACTATTCATCTACCCAGGTATCATAACAAGCCCTGCGAAAATTCTTGCAATTTTTTGGCATGCTTTATTTATAAAAGACCTATGACCTTAGATCATTAAACCATCAAGACCTTGGATCATGCTATCAATTCACTTTAGCTTGTAAGTAAAAGTGGCCATTCTTAGCTTACACCATCCTTATGAGCTAAACTCAGAAGTCACATTTTAGGAAGACAAGAAAATAAATAGAATTTTGTTGGGCAATTGATTAAAGGTTAAATTTGCAGGCAGCACAATCAACAACGGCAAACAACACATTACCATAAAACAATGTATTGTCTCTGCTGGTATAGAGGAGTAAATATTTAAAAAGGAAGTCAGAAACTCAAAGTCTAGACTGAAAAGTTTGGTCTATGCTGAAAACATGTTCCATGAGCAACTTTTTCTTAATAGGATTTTCTGAGGAATATTTCTGCACAGCAGATCATACATTATTATCTTGATCTTGTTACAAACATTTGCCTAATTAACAATGAATGATAATGAGATTGTCAAGCAGGTTTAAACCACTGCACCCAATGCAAAGTACCTGGAAATCTAAGATTTGCCACATAACACTCGAGACTTGCCAAAAATTAAGCAATTTATAAAGAAGTCCCGAGACTGAGAAATAAAAAAAACTAAAGAACAGAAAATTAAGAAAAAAGCCATTGATTTTACTTGTTGTTGATCAAATTTTTTTTTGGTGATATACTTGCAGCAGACCTGAATCATTTCTGAATCCAAAATATGTCACTTATGTTCCACAGGGCAGAAGCATTTAATTAACAACCATTATATAGAATTCTATAGCGCTAACTAACAAGCATAAAAGTAAACCTTTTTAACACTAACACAGAATATCATTTTGTGTTCTTCCCCTTTCCCATTGGCTCATCATATCATATGGGTCAAACTAAAGCCTGCTATAAAAAAGCAAAAAAGAGGTCTGACTAGAGTAATAGCCAAAACTGCAATGAGGACAACCCTAATAACTTGCAATCCAGTCTGGAAAACTTGCATTCACTCACACAGCTATATGTGACCTAAGCAAGATAAAACTTGCAGCCTGCGAACAGCCAGTTTTTTGTGGTCACTGATTTTTCAAAGATTGGAGTTTCATTTGCTGTGCTCTCATCTGATCAATTTAGTTCCACTCATGTAAGTAGGCAAAAATATATATGTTTTCTGTTACCAGCAGCTTTGGGTAGTTGTTTATAGACTTCCCAAACCTCTTGTTTCTGCAGCAACTTTCATAGCTGTTGATTCTCTTAAAATTAAATTGAATACTTTCTAGGTGGACCATCTATCTAGTCTAGTCTATCTTATTTTTAGGCCTTTTCATTCATTCACAAAAACATTCTTGTTTTTCCAACAACAATTCTATTCCTATTTTTAATTCAACAAAATCAAACAAAAGAATACATTGTTTGTCATCATTTACTTTTACATTTTCAAATTAAAGAATGTTCTCCAGAAACAGTACATACACGCTTAAATAAATTTGGTAAAAAGCTATTCAAAAATTAAAGAAATTCTTACCCTGTTGCCTGCGAGTGTGAATGTAAATGCGAGTAGCTTTAAGGGACCAAGTTTTTTACATGAAGTAAAGCAACGCACACGGCGCGAAATTGTAAAACAAGTTTGACTTCGCTGTTTGAGATTGAAACTTAATTTTTTTTTCAACGCATTGCAGAGTAATTAAAGAGTTGTTTTGCTTTAGATTAAATCAGCAAGCTTGTCTTGTCCGAGAAATGAAAAAATTCAAGAGGATGATTGCTTTGATTACCCTGTGACGTGAGGGCCTATTTTTTTAAAGCTGCGATCCACTAATTTTTGTCGCTGCGGAGCCGCAATGTCTCGTTTGAAATAAATCTCGTTCTGAGAAGTAGGCTTCTCCAAATTTTATTAGTCTTTTTTAAAGGTTTCTGAAATTCTGCAGCGGTAAGAAAATAAATGTGAATTTATATCTGAGCATTTCTCGAACATCCTTTACTCAAATTTAGAAATGAGAAATTAGATCATACGATACATTTTGAGGTCGTTATTTAACGAAATTTTTGTTTGGAATTCAGTAGTATTTTGGTCTGACAGTGCATTATTTATGTCACATTTGCTTCGCAATAAGAAGTGTCTGCGGACAAATTTTCTATACACATTTTACATTGCATTATTTGTTTTTCTACTTGATAATTTAATTTATTTTTTACTTAAATATTATATATATAAGTTTTTGCTCTCTCTCCGTCCGCTTGCGTCGCGCTCCACAAACTAGATGTTTGATTTAAGTGCGATTTATCACGTTTTGTTTTTAAATCCCAATATTGTAAAGAATCACAAAAAAATTATGAACCTTATGCCAAAATTCTCAGTCAGGTTTTATTTGTGTGCATTTAGAAAATAATATTCTGCACCACCATTTCCAGACTGAGTTCTTGATCTTTTGTTTTGGGCAGTTGTGATCAATTTTCGACAGACTCTTAAATTAAAATTGTCAAAATCGCAGTCAGAATTTTTTTTAATTGAAATGTTTTTCGTCAACGGTTTGTATAAGTTATTAAGATTGAGATAAATAAGGTTCAATCTCTAACCTTGGCATGTTCTTTGATCACTAACCATTCCAATCTGAAGATTTCTGAAATTTCTTTGGAACAACGCATTATGGAGCCTCAGTTTGAACATGATTGTTTGGATTGGTTATTGTAATGTGCCAGATGGAATTCCTGACAAAATTACCAACCAACCAAACAAATTTTTTTATATTTTTGGACATTGACAGAACATATTTGTCATGGCTGCCTTGTGTGTTCTCATGCCATTTGTCTTTGAATTGTGACAAAGTTAGACAATGAATATTTTGTTTATAAAACAATGGGCTGCACAATCGGGCACAGTCAATAACCGGTTTAAATTCTGGATGCATTCACAAGTCCTGTTTTGTTTGCTTTTACTGCAGTTCAAGTCATCTGGTCGAGCTTCATTGTTGACAAATATATACATTTTTTTTAAAAACATTTTATTAGTAGTTTCTACAAATCTTATAATAACAGTAAAATCTTTTTGGTTAGGAAGAGGTCAAAATGACTCGATACGCAACTGACCCTGAAAACCCTACAAAGTCATGCAAGGCAAGAGGGTCTTACCTCAGGGTCCATTTCAAGAATACTCGTGAAACGGCTCAGGCCGTGAAAAAGATGCACATAAGAAAAGCATACAGATACTTGAAAGATGTCATTGGCAAAAAACAAGTTGTTCCATTCAGAAGATTTAGTGGTGGTGTTGGTCGCAAAGCACAGGCCAAGAACCACAAACATTCCCAAGGCAGATGGCCAGAAAAGAGTGCCCAATTTCTTATGCAACTTTTGAAAAATGCAGAGAGCAATGCTGAAGTCAAGGTATATAACTTGCTTTCCTAATCAAAGTTTAAAATCTTATTTCATTTAATTCAATCTTTGCAAATTTTTGTTGATTGTGGCCTTGGATTCTTTTGAATTGAACTGATAAGAATATTGATGGTGTACATATTATTTACCAATGTTTGATCTGATCATTTTTTCGAAATTTAACAAATTGTATTAAATAGTTTGACATTACTTTAAAAATCATTTTTTTTTTAAGGGTTTGGATGTTGATTCTCTTGTTATTGATCACATTCAAGTGAACAGGGCTCCTTATATGAGAAGAAGAACGTACAGGGCTCATGGGAGAATTAATCGTAAGTTCATGCCGTATATTTTACATCATATTTTCATAATCATGCTATTTTATTCTAATGCAGAAAACAAATACCGTATTTCCTCTTATGAATTTTGCATGGCATTTTTTAGAGGGTGGCGTTTATTGCAATAATAAAAAATATTTACTGACAAAAAAAGGAAATCAGAAAGAAAGGAAAAAATGGCTTCACTTCAAATTAAAATATTAAATTGAAATTGGAATGGAGATGTAAAGAAAAATCGTCTTTTTGGAAATGATGAACATTAAAGATGCTAACTGAGATTTTTGTCTGTATCCTATTTGCTTGCTTCTGATAAATGCCACTTTCCAAAATATGGCATTCATTAGAGGGAGGCGTTTATTTCTATAAATTTTGTCTAAAATTGGGGTTTCTTAGAGTTTGTTCCTTTATTTTTTTAATTTATTTTATTTTTGTCAATAAATAATTTATTTGAGACCAGGCGTTTATTTAAGGAAATACAGTATTGGTCACGATTAAGAAGGTTCAGGGCATTTTTGTGTTTGATAAATGAACTGTTCTCTGGTGAAAGAATAAAACTTTTATTATTGATAGATATATATACATATATTCTTAGAAAAATTTATTTCCAAATACACTTTTAAGCAAAAAGTGCTGGATTGTTCTGTGTTTTTACAAAACTGCTACCCTCACCCTTAAAAAATGACTTTTAAGCTTGTTTCAGGTCAAGGGCTAAACATCTGTATGCTTCATATATAATTCACATAAACGGTTTCTAATATACCAAACAAATTATCCCAAAAACTCTAAGCTTCAAAGCTTTGATTGGTGATCCATCAATTTGTTTCTCCTGATTGAATTTAATAGCATTAACACCTCACAGCATTTTTTGTGTGGAATCTAGACCGTTTTAGGGGCTTCAATGAAAAAACAAGTCTAGATTCTGCTTTAACAATGTGGCAAGGTGTTAATGCTAATCAATTTGATTGACAGATCAAAGATTTAACACCTATGTTTTGTTCTTATATGAAAAAGTGTGTATCAATTGTATCTCTTATTTTTAGCCTACATGAGCAGTCCATGCCACATTGAAATGATTTTAACTGAAAGGGAACAAGTCGTACCACGAGCAGAAGAAGAAGTTGAAGTTAAGAAAGTATCGAAGAAGAAGTTGGCCAGAGAAAAGCTCAAGTCAAGAGAGTAATTTTTGAGAATCTTGTATAAATTGTCAGTTCAGCCACATACTTTTGTTTCTTTTGTCACTGTTCTTCAAAGTTTTTGCCAATTTAATGTAAAATTAAACAATCTTAATTTGAAACTCTGGAAAAGTGATTTTTGTGCAATGTCAATATGACCACTACCCTGGGATTCAAACCCTCTCTGAAAAACAAAAACAAATTATGACCATAGAATACTTCATCACAATACTTTTTCCAAAATCATGAATTTTTAACAAAAGCCATCATCAAAATTTCTAGCATGTGAACAGGCATAAGAAGGAGAAAAACTAGTCGCCAAGGCTGATTTCAGACTAGAAATATTCTTAAAAGAAAATTTGGTATCTTTAGTGAAAATCCACAAATGTTTATTCCGCGAAATGACCAAAAATTTGCATTTTGCGAAAGTTTATTCCAGCGAAATAAATTGGAAAAGGTCCGCAAAACATTTTAAGCCTAAAAAGGGACTTCACTGTCCTTGTATTGAAATTTTGGTTTAGGATAACGAATATTGAGAATATAATCGTTATTGTATCTAAAATACTGGTGAGATCACGACTTTTCTCTAAAATACTAATCCGCGAAAGTTATCGCTCTGAAATTGATTGAACCGCGAAAGCTAATAGAAAAAGCGCACTGTTTTTTCACACAAGCGCACAATCTGGCACACGGTTTTTTTTATATATAAGGAACACATTTACAATGAGATCCAGGCCGAAATTTGGGTATACAATTTTCGTATCTCAGAAAGTATTCACATTAAGTAGAAATTAAGTATGCAGATGTTTGGGGCATGCCTTGAAAAGTATTTTTTAGGCTTTTTAGAAACGTAGGGGTACAAAATTCTCAAAAATTCATGAAAACATTCAGGAACTTCCAGCCCCAACTTGAAGTCAAGGCTCCTTATATAAGAAACGTGTAAATAAAATATGACAATTCTAAACTCCAAAAAGGGCTAAGAGAAGCATATCCTGAATAAGTTTAATCCACATTTTATCAAAACATTGCATGAACAAAACACTGCAACCAAAATCGAAACGTCTCAGCTGTGTGAAAATCAAATAAATTACAAGAAAATAACACACAAAAAACAGCGAAATAAACAAACCAACCTATTTTTCTACAATCAATATGATGATAAAGTTCATGCCGATAATAATAAGAAAGATAAATTTTGATGCATAATCTACTTTACACGAAACATCTCTGTATACATTTCTGAGTCTCGCTATCATGTTTGTTGCAAATTAGGGAAAGGAAATAGACAAACTCATAGCTCCCTTTGTTAGACAAAATGAAAACTCCCTGATAAGAGACGCGAGACAAAAGAATTAACAATTCTTTCCCAACATTCAACATTTCATAAAGTAGCTATTTTAGCGTGTGCGCAAAGCACAGACGACGGATGTTGCAAATTAGGGTACAATACAATTCCTTTTAAGTGTGCTTCCATTAAGTGCATCATGTTTTTCAATCGTTTTCATTTCAAGTGTATACATTTCAATTTTTAGAAGGGTGACCCTTCAATCTAATAATTAGTTTTTCAAGGGGCCCTCCATCTAAAATTACAATCATTTTACTAATTATGTCGTACAAGAATCTTACAAGATTATTTAAGTGTGCCATAAAAACGCAATCCATGTATATTTTCAAAATGCAGCCCAGTCCATGTTTATTTCGGTGAATCAAAAACAACTTGTCCAAGATCAAAATGACGGTTCTAAATACATAGGTGTTTAAATCGTCCAAAATGATGGTTCTCAATACAAAGGTGTTAAAATCGTCCGGAATAAATAATCCAAAATCTGGATACCTAGGTATTCAAATTGACAGCTATCCCTGTTGGAAAGAGAAGATCAAAGTTGTGTTTACCGTACCAAGGTTGTATTGGCTGTAAAATATTTCTGACGCAAAGCATTGTTTACCAAAAGAAACTTTCGAATTGGAGCGGTCCAAGAATAAATTTCTGACCAAACCTTTAAAAGCTGCTAAATTTGCAAAAGAAGACAACCTTTCGAAGGCAAGAAAAGCCCTATCCGAAATCATCAACATTGAATCTGAAGCAATCATTTTCTCATATCCTAACCTTACTACAATGTTATCAATTTTTAACCTTTGAAACAAGATAACAAATTTAAAAGTTTGATGACAATGTTCAAAACTTTCGAATGGCCTTCACTTTTTCCCAAGTATTTCAAACAACTTCTAGTTTATGGATGCCGCATTGCAAGTATTTTTTCTTTATCATTTTGTTTTAAATAATCAAACAGAAGACAGATAATAAAGATGCCGTTAACTTGCAACTTGAAAAACAATCGTTAGGTTGCATAGTAAGGTTATCTTCTATTTTAGCATGACAATGAAATGAGATAACGTTTCTTAAATTTAATCTGATAAAATTAACAATACACATTTTATATTATTTTAACCAAAAAACTCTACGGCTAAATTCAATAAAGGCCCAAAAAATAAGAAAGTGATTTTCTGCTTTTGCCATTATGGATTATGTCCAGAAATAGTTTTGAGCACAGGCCCAAGTAGTTCAGGTTCTACAAAAACAATTCACCATCATTTTCTGGAGGGTATATATAACAATAAACATTAAAAATTGTCCAATTACTAAATATATGACTTGCACCTACTTAACATAGGCTGCGATCACAGCCCACATTACTTCATTTGAATTAGAACGTTGTCCTTCGATTTCAGGGTCAAGTTCCAATAACTGGCGTACTCGTTTGGTTGCAATGTCATAATCCTCGTCATTTAGCGGTGCAAATGCATTTTCCAATACATCTGACGCATGAGCTAAGTACAAAAGTGCAAGACTGCGTTTTTCCATTCGATGAGGATCGTTTACCCATTTCGTCAGCACACATTCCTGAACTTTGCGTAAAACTCTTTGTTTCATCACTGTGTCGGTCAGTGGATGTGTTGTCATATCGAATAAAAGAAAATTCTGTTTCTCCGTTGTTAAAACTCCTTTTTCGACAAGATTTTTTGCCAGCCTTTCCCGCACATTACGAAGTTGATATTTCAGTTTTAGTGGATTCCATGTTTCACCTGTAATGTAGTATAAATTAATTATATTTTTGTTTTTATTGATGACCCAAATGGTAAAATCTTTCATGATCAAGGCTTAAAAATACCATGTTCAAGTCAAGAGCGGTTCAAGCGTTTGATCAAAAATACTACTATGCTGCGGAATATTAAAATTAGGGGGAAAAATCTATTGTTAAGATTCTAACTTAGATAACAGCATTTTTTCAATAAAATTACTATGAAGAAATCGGTTTTGAGCTTTCCGTTTGGTAGCTACAATGAAGAAATCGGTTTTTCAGTAATTAGGTTTTTCGGCCACGAGAAAAACTTAAAATGTCCGCAATGGATTCCAATAAATGCTGGAGAATCTACCAAAATTGCGGGAGAAAGTGGTGATTAAATTACGAATATTAGCATTAAACATAATATCATTGAATTTATCGTTTTTCCCGTCGTTCTTGTTCTTTTATTTTTAAATACCGGGTGCGCCAAAAAAGGCGGTACATCTTTGACGAGCTACCAAAAAATCCTGTACTGAATGGATTACAATGATTAAAGTTGATATTCACGTCAAAAAGACTAAGCTACTTAAAAGCAATTTTTGGCGATTTTTTTAGATATAAACGATTTTCAAAAGAGTTTTGATCTCACAGAATCTGAAAAGCGTTGATCAATTTTCGAAAGTTTGAGAGCACATGGAGAAATAGAGATTTCATGTGTTTTCAGTTTTCACACGTCAGTTTTCGCAGTTTTTGATAAAGACTTTTCCCTTCCGTTCAAAGGAGCATGATATCAATGTTTGACTTCAATAATATAAATGTTTTTGAATGTTTTCGAGCCTCAATGAGATTGAAATCTTCCGAAAATCGTTTGCAATGCAAGCACAAGCATAGAGCAAAAAATGGCCAAAAATCAGTTTCAACTATTTTAGTCCTTTTGACATGAATATCAACTGTAATCATTATAATCCATGCAGTACACGATTTTAATGGCAGTAGGCCACAAGAATTACCATTTTTATGAGGACCAAAACATGGGCTATCACTGTACAGATGATTAAAAAATTTATGTACACTCAACTGCTGATTCTCTAATAGAATACAGCACATTATCATGGTAAAGATATCCCTGACACAATCATTACATTCTTTTTTTATAAGAACCAGATAATTGTTGCTGAGGCCCAATTTATAGGAATTTGAAACTGAAATGTTTATTTTTGTATGGATGATTCTTCTTTAATTTTATCCCAATTAATGACTTGACCAGTTTTTCCTGCTTTGATTCAACAACACATAATAGGGAGCCTTAACGTTTAGTATCATTCGTGTTTGCATATTTTAAGTAATTTGTATAGTAAGTAACAATCACAGAAAATAATTTCATAGTACTAAATGCATGATGAATTATTGGAAATTTTGGATCTGAGGCTGAGCATGTTCTTAATTTGTTGAGGCTGAGCATGTTCTTAATTTGTTCTGATAATTTTGACAATTCAAGCCTCAATGTTCTTATAAAAAGAGTGCATGTTGTATTGTGTATTTGTCTTATCTTAGGTTGAAAATTTCCAAGAGCAATAAGCACAAGAAAATAAATTCCCACGAAAGCAACCAATGTAGGCTTAACTATGCTAGGCCTCCAATGAACAATGTATTTAAGGAAAGTTGTATGCAACACACACAACAAAACTACGGGCCTTTTTGTGAGCAAAATATCAAGTATGCAGAAATTACACAAGTAAATAGTAGCTATTTGCACTGGGAATTTTGCATGAAGATTTACCCAGAAATAGACTTTTTCAATGAGATCATTTTGGCTTCATTGACAAGAGGAAGGCAGAAAATAACAAAGTTTTGAAATGTATGTAAGCAATATGCCTTCCAGATGTCTGCTTTAAATTTTTCTTCATTTCAAATTTAGCACTAAAATGTTACAAGTAAATGTTTCCATGTCATATAAACCTACCACTAAGCAAATCAATCCAATTTTGAACGGTTTCTGGTGGATCTGTTTCTTTGACATGTTTCAGAGCTTCATCCAATATAACATCACCTGTTGGTGCTTCATTTTTGAAAATCACTTTTCGATTCAATAAACTCCTTCTTCTTGTCCCTGTCTTTTCTAATTCTATACGACCTCTTAATCCCAATTCTAACAGCATACACCCCCTGAGCCCAGATGAAATGCAATCATTCCAGAATGATGTGTATCCCTATCAATAAAAAATTTATTGTATGCAGTCAGGTAATTACCCATGTCAATTGAACTTGGAAACAATATAACTGGAAGCTCATCTTCATTGGTAATTATTTGCTAATAATGCATTATATACTTCATCTCCTGCCCAAGTTAACATATCTTTTTGCCTACAAACTGACACATTACTGTAAATATTATGATTGCTCATAAAACAAAGGCAGTTGTGCTTTAAAGTCCAAGTTCTGTCTCTCCCCCTCCCACACAGCAATTTACCCACCCCATGAGAATTTATCTGTAAAATTTTGCCTGGAATAAAATTTTCATAAAGGGATAAACAATTCCGAAAAAGAAACAGCAGGGGGTTTCCCCAAGATTAGTTGTGTTTGATTATCCATTGTGGATCATTCCTCCTCATAGTAAAATGCAAGATTTGGCTAAAAAGCCAATATCATCCTTGCAAACAGTTATTTTTGATTGTATGTAATTTTGATTGTATTTTAGGCTACACTTTTGGGTAAATTATTTTTCTTTCGTACCTCAGAAAGTATTGACATAAACAGAAATTAATTAAGTGTGTTTAGAGCATGCCTTGAAGAGTTTACAGCATGCCTTGAAGAGTTTTTTCAAGTTTTTTTAGAAGTTTATGATTGCAGCCCCTAAGCTAAAAAAGCAAAAAAAGTAAAAAATTCCAAACTGACTGAGGAATTTATTTTCTGTTGGAATTACATTAGTTAGAACCTTAATTTAATCTTATTCTCCGCGTCAGTTTGCCTCATATCCACATAAAAAAGCCTACTTACACTTATGAATTCATTAAATTTAGAAAAAAGCTCATTAAAAACTTTGAATACACAAAATAAGTGACATTATTGAGGCAAACAGGTATGTCAACATACAAACCTCTCGATCTTTTAGGCCTAAAAGAAGAACTTCTTCCATCAAAGTTAATCGTGTCTCTTTATCAGTTGATTCATCCTCTTCTGCATTTTGATCTGGGCTTTCTATAACTTGATGATCATCACTGTCAAAAACTCTATTCTTTTGTCCGGCTCCAGATCGGTTAACAACATTTCTACGCATCGCCATTGCCGATATTTTGACGATTTGAAAGTAAGAGCAACACTAATTCTTCCTAATATCGGCCATGATTGCTGAAAATTGTTCCCTGATGTTAAATGTCATGGCTTTCAAAACATTGCGTTAAAATCTTCGAGTGGTTGATCTCATTGTTTTCTCTAGCCAAATTGAATAACATTCACACCTCTCGGTATTGCTAGAACAGGATCTTGACATCGTTCTTCAAGTTTTTGCGAAAATTTATTTTGCATATTAATTCGAATGTCTTTGTTCATATTTGTTCATGGAGGTATTTTTTATATCGGTAAAAAATAAAAAAATTTAGTTTCTTCAACCTTCATATTCCAGAGGTATGAATGTAATTCAATTTGGTTAATAGAAAATAATGAGATCGACCATTCAAAGATTTGAACGTTATGTTGGCCTTCAAGTCGTTAAATAATTTTTGCTTGCTTTATTTTGAATTTCATTTTCTTCTTCCACAAGCACAAATTTGTAGTGCATCAATTTAATTTTACCTTGACATGTAAAATTTAATGTAAATGTGAATTTGATATTAATCAAATGAATGGTATTGAATGGTATTGAATGGTAATGAGTTGAGGTATCAGCTTAATATATTTTTCATATTATCAAAGTAATTTCCTTTCTTGGATATAAAAACTAAATTTTAATGTGTTTATCTAATTTTTTTGTAAATTTTGCGGATATCTCGAAACTTTTTAAATTAAATAAAATTTACGAGTAACAAGCACCACCGCAGAGGCAGGCAAAAACTGTTGGAGTCCAATTTCCACCTGAGAATCATGACACCCAATAAAACTTTCTTTTCAACGTTGCGAATCAGTGGTTGTGGATTGTGGATACTTTTAGAGTGACCGCTGACAATGTGGTTTGCGTTGCGCTAAGTATTGGAGAAAAGAAACAACACAGCCAAAATAACATATTTGAAACAAAAAATTGCCCAAAAATATTTCATAAATCCTTTTATTCTTCCCTTATAATAGTAAAAACCACATATTTTTAAAAACGTCAAGATTGTAATTGAAAAAATTTCACAATTTTTGGACACGTAGGAAAGTCTTTTCCTATTTTCAGAATATCACAGCTTTGTAAACAAAGGGCACATGAACAGACCACCAAACATTTATGCAAAATTTTCGTTGTCATAGCCACACCATCCCAAGAAAAATATGTTGTGAAATCAGACAGGCTACCGATCATTTTATTTAATTTTCTATTTTAAATTCAAGACACTATACTGTATATAAGTACACGGTCGTAAAAAAAACTTGAGTATATAAAAAAACGATAACGGTAATCTAAAACTAAACAAAAAACTAAAATTAATGATATTCTGTCAATATAAATATAATTGTTTGATAGTTGGTTTAATTAATGACATTCTGCTTTTTTCTCTAAAATCAAAGATTTTTGCGGGGAACTGGTTCAGTTTATCTTTGGAATGACATGATTGCTAAGAAAGTTAACCTTGGATTTTTTCCAAAATTTATATCTATGGCATTACCAAATGTACTCTGACGGATCGCAGAGTATGCATTCAACTAAAAAGTAAATTTCATTTTCAATCACGTCAATACTACAATGAGCATTTTTTGATTTTCAATATCTATGTTTAGTTGTCTACATTCCTCAATCATAAGATTGTGGTCACTGCATTTGAATTTCACAATATTAAAGTATTATTGCTATTATAAATATTAGTATCTTATGCTGTCATAACCATTATTCTTTTTATGCCTGTTATGTTATTAGAAGTACAGTATTTAGTACTATTTTAGTTTTAGCATTACTTTGTGTAGTATACAACGACGCTCCTTTATTGTGTAAGCAAGCTACTATTATGAAATTGATTTGAATTGAATATTAAACTATTAATCATTTTAGTGGTATTAAATAATATTAAAGCATAATTTTAAGACGACTACCCAAAAGAATAACCATGAGAAGAAATATTTAGGTAAACTTTTCTAGGAAAAATATTTTCATATTTCATTTGCTAGAACATAAACAATCAATGATTATCTGAAGATAATGTTATCTTTCTTCTTTTCGCAGAAGAAAGAATCTGAATCTGCGAAAAGTAAATCTTCAATTTTAAATTGAAGAATCTGAATCTGAATCTGAATCGCAGAATCTGCCAAAGTTTTAATTTGATCCCGAGTGTTGTAACCCAAACTATAATTTTTTTTTTTTTAGCCATTTATTTCAAATATTCTGAGGCCTCATTAGCAACATAATGTTGATGTAGGGATATAAGGGAAATATAAACATAAACATGGTCCTTCTGAATTTGGCTTGGCAAACATTCGACCAACATATCGCAATTTTTGAGTAAGGATCCATCTTCTATATTACTTCTAGGCCCTTCTACGTGAAAAACAAAACTAAAAAGATTAATTCATTTGATCTTGCTCACATATATTTCAAAATAATTTAATGCTATAGCAATTTTGAGAGACCCTTGTAAAAAATCTCTCAACTTTACAGACACAAGCTCCCCACAAACTATTTTGATAAAATTGGCAGGCAAGGAGGCAGTACCACCTTACTTTGGTAGAAGGGCGTTTCCTATATTTTTGGGTCTGAAAAATGTTTCCCCAAATAACATAATTTTGGCTCTAAAAATTTGAAATCATATGTTTTTGGGTAAAATATTATGAAATAACATGAAAATGTTGATAAAAAGATGTTATAGGCAGCAGAATTGTATCATAACACTCGCCATGCTATTATATTTTGGGACAGCTCAATTTCTTCGGACACGTTCCTATATCCGAGTTTAGTACTGCCTCCTCTGGGATAAAACCCATTGGTAATACTAATAAATATGGAGAATTTCTCTTTGTTGCTTTTTGAGAAACTCTGGTATCCAGGGTAGTACCTAGTACCATGTAATGCCTGGTGTAATTGCATTACTTTGGTAATCAGAAAATTAAACCCACTGTCGAAAACAAGCATCGCGCATCGTATCAATTTCTTATCAATCTTCAAAATGCAAATATCCCATCAAATTTTCAAATGATAAGCAAATAGACAGGTGAAGATTAAAATTAAGATTTTGGTCAAACCTATTCTTGATACCTCTGCCTGTTCGTAAAAATACGTTTTTATCAGTAAAGTCTTAAAATAGGTCTTTAAATTAAAATGTCATCATGATTCAGCTGCTGCTGAGTATTACTGGTATGTTGAAGCTAGCTATAATAACAACAACAGCGAAAATGGATGGCCCCTTTCCTATGGGATAACTACATATAAATGCAACAACAACAACAACAACAAACAGAATTAGCCAAATCAAATGTGATATTCGACTCACGGGAATAAAAATGTTGAATTTCATGACTCACGGTTTGCAAAATATGGTTTTTCACGTTTCACGGACTATCTTTGTCTAGCCTTAACACGTTTCACGGATAAAAATTAGAGCCAATCATGGCTCATGGAATAACCCATCAGAATAACCCTCTATGAAGACGCTTTAAATTAAAGGATTTCCAAGTTTATTTCACGGTAAAAGCCTACTAATTTTAATGTGCAGTGAACCAATTTGTGCAACGATAAAGTGAAAATGTGCATTGATAAACATTAATATGTGCATTGGATAAATTGGACAAATGGCCTCGAGACCATCTCTGTATATACCAACTAGGAATGATTATTTTTGCCTCTTTCTCTCCAAAAGGACCCAAAAACTCAATAGATCGACTCCTTTATTTTCGAAAATGTCCATCCTTTTTGTTTTGCAAAGATTTTTGTCACAATAGATCGCATTCGTGTCATCAGGATCCCTATAGAGTTTCAGATCGTTTCTCTAGCCCACTCGTTTTTCACTTTGACTCATAATGTGAAGGGATATATTCCATAGTTTATCTATGGTGGCTGATATGTGACATCGAAGATCAAAGATCTATATCTAGATTTTCAGTGTTAGATGTTCGCTGTTAGATCTTCTATTTCATCATCAAATTAAGTTGATTTTTCGATATTTTTCTTACAGCGTTTGTATTCCCTTTTAACAATAGCCAGCCCCGTCCCTAAAGGAGAAATAACAATCTTCGATCTTCGATTTAAGAGACCTGATTAATAGATTTCATTATTTTCCCTACAAAGACAATAGAGTGTCCGGATCAAATTTCCCGAAATCTCATTGGAAGGTTTCGTAAAACAATAAGGCACGTATAAACGGCAGATGTCAGCGCGGGGCAAAAATGTTTTCTAACGTTGGTCAAATTTCTCCGACAGTGTGACAAATGTTGATTAGAAAACACATAGAGTGAACATGGCTGGTTTTGGGTTGGTGATGCGAAATTTTACTGACTATGGACTACTTACAAATGAAAGTCTACTTTTAAGTTAGACAAGAAAATTTCGATCTCTAAATGGAGATGTGGCTTAAATGTATGATGAAAGGTATTTTTTTGTTATTCAGCAAATGTTTTCTATCTTTATCTCGCTTTATTTTTTCCTCTACGTTTATGTAGTTTATTTCGCTTTTTGTCATGAGCCAGCCTTTTAATCTTATGGTCCCCATCCATATATTATTCACGGACTACTTAAAACGTACTGTCTGGAAACAACCTGTCAGACCTGGAAAGTCCACCAACAATCAAGTCGCAAATTCATTTGATACAAGAACAAATTCGCTATTAAATTGAACTGGAATTAAGAAATTTTATTAAAATTAATTTCGCGTTAATTGTTGAAAAATATCTCAAAAAGACAAATGCAATCAGCAAGAAAGAAATACTTTCGCCATAAGATTGACTGATGCCATGCAGGATAGCTCGTATGGCTTTCGATCATGCAATGAAGGTGAGTGTCTAGACACGGCTGATATCTAAATTATACACGAGAGAAGTTTTTGTAATTCTGAGCAATTTATCGACGAATTTTGGAAGTAAAACAAAATTGTTATGAACAAAAATAAGTAATATAAAAGCAAAATTGCTAACATACAATGGATCAACTTAAATAAGCTAAATTTGAGAACAATTGACAATGAAGCCAGCGGGCATGCATCACTTCATCTCGCGGGGCAGCATTGTGTTGCACTCTGACCTGGACATTTTTGAATTTTCTGAATTTCATCCAAAATTTAAGATAAACTTAATTCAACTATTGAAAAAAATAGCTCTCGCTAAGACAAAATCAACAAATGAAATTCCACAATGACGTTGATATCTATATAGGCACACTGAAATTGACTCTATTAGGGTGATGTGAATATGAAGTAACACACAGTAAAAAGATATGTGTATAATCGTTAAACAACATTACAATAAATTGCATAAAAAAAATAAATTCAAATTTTTGCAACCGTTTATAATAGTAAACATAGTGTGTGAAATTAAGAACAATGGACCATCAAACACTGACAATGGCCTCCAAACAAAAACTCTTTAATTAACATGGAAGCTTCGTCCAGCTCAGCACCCTCTTTCTTTAAACATAGCTGTAAAGCCAATAAACTCCATTAAAGTAAAATTACAATTTCTATACAAAGCTCCCTTCTCTTAAAATGTTTTTACTGCAATTACAAATGTAACGCACTACCCTGTGTCTCATAAAGTCTCCTAGTTTGATTAACGCCAGCAACATTGTTAAAGGCAATATGATTCCTAAATATTCATTTTTAAATTGTTAGTTGACAAACTTAGATATCAACAATAACATATCTATCATAGGTAAAAATATTGTCACGTTATAGGATCTGAAAAATAATATTTCTAAAAGGTAAAAAACAATGGGCCTAAATATTTTGATTGAATAAGTATTGTTGAAAACAACTGGATTAGAATCACTAATGTTCCCGAAATATCATAAGCAGAAAGGCTTTTTGTCAAAAATTGATTTAAATCTTGATTAAACATTATGGGGGTTGGGGTAGCTTTTTATAAAATATTATGAATCTATGGTGTTTTCCTTCACCCTCGCCAATGTCTAACTTGATCACAGCACATAGCTCTGCATCCTTAGATAATACAACTTAGCCAGTGGCGTGGGCACAGGGGACGGGGGGATAAAGATAGTTGGGTATACAGTCAGACAGTTAAGTGACCCCCCCTCCCTCCTCCTTACCAGGGCTGGCCAGGTCGCTGAATTTAGCCACATTATGTATATTAGAAGACCAGGTTGCGTAAATAAGAGCTCTCTTATTGTGTAAATAAGATCTCTCCTTCTTGTTTTCATTCTTTTTTTTTATTTAGTTCAATCTGTTCATCAACATAGTACACCGGCAAGCCACTAAAAATGATATTTTTCCAACTCAGAATAATACACCTGAATATGGTCTTCGATCAGTTCGTTACTTTGGAGCTAACTGCTGGAATGACATTCCCATGGATATAAAAAAAATCACCCTATGCCATTAGTTTTCATTGTAAACTCAAAGCTTTCCTCTTCGAAAATAATTAGCAAAATTGATCTTTGAATAATAGGCATAAGAAGGTAGGCACCATCCGCCCTAGTCTTATAATCTCGATGAAAGTATATAATCTCGATCAAATGTATATGAAATACTATTAAAACAGGGGGTGCTATCTCCTCATTTAGTCTGACTACTGAGAGAGCTCCTCCTTTAAGTAATTCCCTCCATTCAATTTATCTTTTTTCTCATTTTTTGTTGAATTTTTTAATTTTGCTAACTGATGTATCAATTTTCTGTAGGCTATCTTATATTTTTGTAGTTTAGTTATTTCAAAAAATTGTGTGTAGTGGAATTTAAAATATATGAAACTGAAACTGAAACAGACCCAAGAGTTAGGAACGCCTGCTCTGGTCACAAAGACACTGCTTTAATCTATGTAATATTCGATGAGAAGCAATATTAAATAGTTAACTTGCAGTTTGTTACCTTTCATTTCAAAATTAATAATTTGAATGCTGAAATATTCAGATCTAGAGCTTTAAACCAAAATGACCTAATCAACACTTCAAAACACTTGGATTGTGTGCATTTAAATTGAACAATGCAAATTAGTGATTCATCTGAAAGTAAAGACGATGTCCTCTTCTTCACTCCTTACATTTAGTGTTGCCTTGGCCGTTTAAACCTTGTTTTAAACACTCCAGACTTCGATTTTGCTGAGTCATGCAGGAGCAAATTAAAGTTAACAATTAAAGTTAGCCAATATCAATCGTATTTCAATTTGATTTCTTATATTATTTCACATGTTTCTATTTACAGTTTTCGTGAATCGTATGAACTTCATTTCAATCGTATGAAAGTTATTTGGCAATTTGCCAAAAACAGCCAAACTGCTCGTTTTGTTTTACTGGTCACGATTCACGCTCTTCCGCGATGTCTGCAAGTTTGTAAGCGGCCATTATTTCTCAAGAGGCAATTTTGTAAGAGGCTATTATTTTGTGAAGACAATTTTTCCAAAGCAGATTTTAAAATTCATGAGTGTGTCAGCCTGTGTCAACGTACAATTTTTTTGAGCAACACCCATCTAGCCCTTGGAAAACGCCTTTAAAGACCATGAAATTAACACAAAGAGATAAATGTTATACAAACACAGAGAACAAAATAAAACAAAGAATTCATTTATGCTTTGATATAGCATCATTTTGTTTGAAGAATTATATTAGTTTGAAGAATTATGTGTCCCCACAAGCTCCCTAGCATTCCCCCCAAGTTTCCGCGGGTCTAGCAACAGGTAAAAAGTGCTGTAAGTAGCTAGCACATTGATATATTGAGACGAGAAAGAAGAAATACACGCACTTTTATAAAAAACTTGGTTCAAGACCTAGTAGCCTACTTCATTTCTAAATTTCTGGCTGAATTTAGTCAAAACATGTTTCTCCAGTAAATTATAAGGGACAAGGATCCTATTTTGGAATGCAAGCTATTTTATAGAATAAATTGAGAAAAATAATGTTTTGTAGAGAGTGGAGTTCTTTCCTTAAAGCGTTCTCAGCACTACAGCCATAATTAATTGTTTGGTGATTCAAGCACCTAGTCTTGTGAACAGATTTCTCATCAAAATGGCCGTAAAAATATTTTACAAAAACATTACAATACATTATTGTTATTCAAAATTGCATGTAGGCCTACATTCAAAAACGAAAATAGAGCTAGCATTTATCCCTAATTCTATCCATAGTTTTTTTAAACTTTTAGTAGGATAAACAGTTATTTTCTATTTATTTTTTACACACCTCTAAAAGGGACCATCACAGAATTAAGGTCACCTTGACCTTTCTGATGTTATCCCTGCCACTCTAGTTAGGGGTTTGTGATATTTTAAAAATGTATTTATTTATTTATTCACTAATGCTTTTGATATTTTAAAACTTTGTGCATATTTTATGCCTTTTATTTAGATTTTAACTATATTGTAATTTTTTTGTTGGTGAAATTACACATACATACATACACACATGCGGGGCACTGAATTTTTTAACATTTTATGACAGCGAAGCTTTCAGTTTTTTATTTCTTTTTTGGTTTGCACAGGCCATGTTGTAAATAAATTTTGCACTGTCCCTAATGGACAAATATATGTGTTCACAGCGATGGCAAACTTTATTTTAATTAATTTTCTTCAGGATATCTTCCGGGCACTAAAAATTAAATCACTAAAAATTAAAACAAGAAAATGTAAGTTACCATTGTCTATCAATAAAAATAATCACAATTACAAAGATTACGTTTTCTTTACACGGCCGTGGGCTGTACTTTTAGCCTGAATTAATAATGTCGTCATATATCAATCAATTAGTTAATAAATTGATGAAACCATGAAACATGAAGATTTCCTGAATTAACAAAGGAACAAAAGAAAGCTAATTTTAGACAAAAGAAAACCAATGACATGTTGCAGAATGAAGTGAGAGGACAAAACCAGACAAAAGTTTCAGGAATTCTCATCTCAAAATATAATCACAAGCTCACGCAAGGAAATATACACGTTTTATTGGAATTAATATAATAGGCCTAGTTTGGGTTTTGTATTAAGACTAAAGTTAAAGACTGAAAGAGTTCTGAAAATGGATTGCAGATTCGAAAGGAAACCAGATTAAAATTTCGTGTGGTTCTTGTTGGTGTCCAGGTTCAATGTGGTCAAAGGACATATTTGTCTGTGTATGCTTTCACCTCGACCTCAATCACGAACTTTAGAGTCTAGCTATTACTTCTGTAAATATCTTAACGTTGATCGTTGGTTATATTCCAGACAACTGTCTAGACTAGTGGAATTTATCTTTGTCACGAAATCATTAAATCCCAACCATGGCTGGTGAGTGAAACTTTTCCTTTGCATTTTAGGCCAACACAACAGAACAGAACAAGCTGCAAGTTAGGCCATATTTCTGTCGTTCGCGTCATGGAACTAACAATATTTTAAAGCTTGACCCTCACCTTACAACTTAACTGACGTTTTGAAGCGAAATGAAAATAATTTAATGACTGATATTTGATATTTATGTTCCAGAGCCTGCTGAAGGGTTTGGTGAGCAGCCTGTTGGAAAAGGTCAAGGAGCAAGATTAAGAAAACGAGCAAAACACATCAAAGAGTAAGTGTAAAGCTTCAGCACTTGGATTGGACAATTACACCTGATGAAATTGTAGTGTACAAGTGACTGGTTGCCTCACAAACTCTATAACACTAATCTTTTTAATTCACACAAAACAAAATTAATTTGTGCAGGACAGCAGTGCATGCACTGTATAAAATAATGTATAAAAACATTTTTGTTAAGTTAAACTTAATTATTAAATATATTAATTATTATTATTATTAAATGTTAATTAATATTGATCTAATTAATATTAACTAGCAATAAAAATGTATATTAACATTTTTGTTCTTTTGCTGCCATAACCCAATGTAATGGGTAGTGTAGCAGTTATTATGTTATAAACAAATAAATTATATTCTGTCATTGTAGCAAAAAGTGAGTTAAATTACACATTGAACAGAATATCTCAACTCAAGGAGAGTTTAAATGATACTTACAGTATTTAAACATAGAGTTTTAACTTATTTACATTTGGAATGACTGTCATAATATAATAACACAATCTTCTAGGATTATTGTTTGCTTCACTCTACAACAACCGCTCCTACATACAGTAATACATAACATTACTAAGAATAGTGAATGCATTATTTAACTTTAATACCATGAAGTTCTGCTAGATCTTCTAAAATTGTAGTTCATTCATTTATGTTGTGTTTCTTAAAATTTTCAACAGGGAGGAAGGAGAAGAAGAAAGTGACATGATGTCAATTGATCAGCATAGTGTCAAAATATCAAAGTATGCTTGACTTAATGTAACTTTTTCTTGCTCATATTGCTTGAAAGAACTTTCTTAAACTGGATTGCCATGATATGAACATGGGCATCCCCCATTTGCCCCTTTGTATAGAGACTTGTAGCAAACACAATATATGTTTTATCCAGTATTGTGTTGTATCAATTCCGTGAAACCCTCAAACATGGAGGACCACACTGCATCGCATGAGAATTTGAAACCCTTCAGATCATACTCTGGAGAATGCAGCATACATGTTGAATCTGGGCACAGTACTGAGGGCTTAACATCCCATCTGAAGAATAAGAAAATGAGCTAGTTATGTCACTTGTCCAGAAACTCATTTGACTAAACTTAACTTAAGTGATCTAATGGGGAGTCCTGTGTAAATTGTTCAGCCACTCACTTCCTAGCACAATGATTACTGTCTGCAAATATGATTTGTCAAATATATTCTAAAAAATAATGGTTAAAAATATTGGAAAATTCAGAGACATGGTCCATATTTTAGCTTTGCAAAAACATTTTTTTATATTGTTTAAAAAAATCAATACTTGTGTGATTGTTATTGAGAAAATTCTGAAGAATTTTCCACCCTTTTGGAAGTTCCTTTGTTTTTCCCTTCTAACAAAGTCATTTAACAAAATTGCACAAACAATTTGACCAAGTAATCCTTTCAAAGACATCTGTCAGACAATGATCATCCAATCAGGTTGAGAATAATTCATGTGAATGGTTTCAATCCATGATTAAATCAAGTTTTCATGCTGATATTTTCACATGTGAAACTTTTTGTTTCTCAAAACTTTTTGTTTCTCAAAACTGCTCTGCTAAATGGAATGGAAGATGTTTTTAAATTTTCTGAATGTATCAATGTGATACATATACATGTGTATAATGTTTTATGGTATTTTCTTTATGTAGATATGAATCCAAGGAGCAAACTAAAGAAAGATTTGCCAGGTTGGTTGCTTATCAAATCTTTTGTACAATTTCTTCTTTTATTACTTTATCTTTAGCAAAAATAGCTACATGGAGTAAAATTTCTGAGCCTCGTTTGTCTTCTCTCCTTGTTCTTTTATAAAAAAAATATTTTAAATTGTGAGAAAATTAAACCATGTCACTCATGACTTTTGGCATTTCAAAAACCGTTCATTCTTTTGAAGGGAGAATCACAGTGAAATTGAAAGAAGAAGAAGAAATAAAATGAATGCATACATAAATGAGTTGTCAGATATGGTTCCATCATGCAATGGTTTACCAAAGAAACCTGATAAACTGACAATACTGAAGATGGCTGTTACGTATATCAAATCTCTCAGGGGTAAGTTGATATGTTTGGAACATTTTGGAGGAATAATATTTAGAATAATAAAATTTTTAGATGTTTAGAATAAAGTTTAGAATAATGTTTGGAATTTTTTGGAGGAAAACACACATATTATTCAATATTCTCTTTCTCTTCTTTGCTGTATTGCTTCAAAGGCACAAAGCAACACCACAAATTTTATCTACCATTTTTTGCCATTGTTTTTGGTCTTCAGCTAAATTTTGAATGCACTGGAATACCATTATGGGTCTATCAATATTTGATCTTAGAACGCTTTTCATAGATGTTTCCAGCTTTCCCGTAGAACAAACAGAGATAATGGCTCTTTGTTGCATCTTTTACATAAATTGACATTCAAAATTCTTTGGAAGAATTTTTTACTGATTATGACATGTATTGTTGACGATAAAATGTGTTGACATTATTGTTATCTTGCTTTTGTTATTCCCCATGTTGCACTGTTATCTGTTAGAATTGGTTTTATGTGTTTTGTATTGGTTCAATATTAATCAATTTAAATAAATATTCTCTTACATTAATTTCCTCCCAATTTTTAACAAATTAATATCCTCAAAAACAAAACATTTTGATCAATATATTTCTGCAAACTTTTAAAATTTTTTTAAAATTAAAGAATTAAATTTTGCTTGTTATATTTATTTCTCTACAGAAATGAGACAAATTTCTTAAATTTGTAACATTCTGTTCTTGTTTTTTAGGAGGCTCCCCTCCACCAACTGATGGGAATTCAAAACCATCATTTTTGTCAGATCAAGAGCTGAAGCATCTCGTATTGGAGGTAATAACATTGATTAATTTTGCATCACACATGATTATTTAAAAAATATGTTTTAGGCCAAATTTAGACGTCGGATTTGTGTCGCACTTGTGTCGAGTCAAATTCAATCAAAAAATTAAATCCATGACAAATCTATGATAAATCCATTGTCTAAAGCCAACTGGCAAACTTGACTCAAACTCGACTCAAGTTTATGATGCTCTGTTAGATCATCTAACGCGAGTGCAACGTGGGTTCAGACGACGGATTTGTGTCAAGTCATATTCAATTAATCATGGTCTTGGTCTGTGTTTTGATGATGAAAAATGACTTTCCAGGGGGGTTAACAATCTTCAATCTTTAATAACTCGTAACAGATAATACCAATCATGGCGAAGAAATCTAACACAAAATCCGACATCTAAACCCAGAGTCGCGCTTCACTCGCACTTGTGTTAGATTTAATCGAACTTGATTTAACTCGACACAAGTGCGACGTCTAAATTTGGCCTTAACTCGACACAAGTGCGACGTCTAAATTTGGCCCAAGATGCAGTGATATTAATCAGGCATTATCCAGAATAGTGTAACTGGGGGGAGGGGAGGAAATAATCGCGGCTTACCGAGACTAAAATGAGAATTAAAAACGGTCCCGGCTAGGCTAGGCTATTTTCAGCTGCTGATATATCAGCTGAGAGCATGAGCACTAGGGAGCATTTCTTTGATCTTCCCTTCCTGCTTTCTTATTTTAATTAACATTGGATTAATTTTGCCTTACTGCACAAATGCAAACCGTGAATACGAAAGGAAATCGCTTCAGTCGGTAGCATTAGCCTCTTAACATTTTGCTTCACCAAACCGGGGAAATTTTCTTCATATAAACAGCACAGCACCTGAGAGAAATTTATTGTTTTGTTAAGTACATCTCGAAATATTCTCGAACATTTATTGATAAAACTTTTATGGTTAGCAATCACAGAAATTTTTACCAAATATTGACTTCATAGAAAATCCTAAAAGAGCTCGATTTCCGAATGATAGACAGAGTCGTCATCTTCGCCACGTTTGTCATCGGTCTTTCGAAACCTATTTAATTCACATAATTTTCGCGGTATTGATTTTTATATTAATTCTTCTCGCAAATTCATGCAATTGTAATTTATTTTCATATGATATTGTGCACCAAGGAAATTGGTTTGATTTTTGATGAAGCTAGTTCGTGCGTATGAGTATGACACCATAGACTTTCCCCAAGTCTAGTATGACAACAGAAGTCTTAATTATTTTTATTTCTAACGGAGATTGAAGGAGCTTTTTGCGCCCCGTTACTAGACTGGTTTTGTGGATATTGGATTGAATTCCTGAACACCAACAAGCGGCTTGTTCATTGTCCAAATAAGATTTGCCTCGTTTCATGAAAAATTCCCAAGTCAGCAAACATCTCCATTGTTTAGCGCAACCTCGTTTCAAGTAAAAGCTTTAGTTAACCGATCAAATGAACTCTATTTTTAGTTTCTAAAATTTGATTGGTGCTACAAAAATTTGTCGCAGCCTGCCAATTTTTTTTGTATGATTACCAGTCGCTTGTGTCATTCAGCAATTCGATTCAATAGAATAAAGCGCGAATTTGTCTACTCACTGACCCCAACCTCGTTCCCAGGATTGTTTTCAGAGAAGAAATAGCCTCGTAACTACCTCCAAATGTTTGGAGTATGTTAACATCATCAAAGTAAGATTTTAAATTCACGCATTTTTTTTTTCAAGAAACTATTCATAGAAACCAGTTGATAAGAAACCAGTTTATAAGAAACCAATACTGCATCTGCTGAAAGTTGCAACGAACAAAATATAATCCAGTGAATATTTTCCCCTTACCAACGCATCCAATTTTTCCCAACATAACTGATACCTAATTCGAGCAGAATATTAATTTTTCCATCAATTTGAAAAGTTTCGCGATGAGGCTGCGTCCGGATTTTGAGCAAAAGACATAGAAATTTGACCATTTTCTGTCAACAATTTTTCAGAAAATTTTAGTAAATGTTAAAAGATATTCACCAAAAAATTCCTCGATGTGATATAAGCTTCGAAGCTAGACTAGGGGAGTACGAGGATATCTGGAATTCTGAAAACCTCAAATATTATCATTCTTAACAGAAATCTTGGATATGGGAAAATAATTACTTTGGCACATGCAAATGGCCTAAAAAAATTCAAGTTAGCCTACCAGTACTGCGAGTGAAATTGAAAGTATCATCCCAATTTTTGCGGCGTATGACACCGGTATATTTATTTTGCTCAGATGTCGTAGAATATCTTCTGGGAAAATCTTAATGAGGCTGGGTCTTGTTTTGGAGAAAAATTCCTACGAATAAATCCTTAATAATTTTTTCTTGTAATGGCAGCGAGAATAACTCAATTTTTTTAAGCAATTCCACGTTGAGCTTTGGTGAAAGTAATCCTTGACATCACAGGTGTGCAGTCAGTCAGGTTTTCAAGACAAAAGAGCGATTCCCGAGGGTGCAAGAGGCGTTCGAAATCCATTGAACATTCTTCCTGGCAAAAATACTAATTTTTGAAATCAACAGATTTTTGAAAACAACTGACAAAGTGCTCTTTGGTCAGCAGGCGAAACATTTTTCCTCTATGCTGCAAATCGTATGTAACCGCAATTTCAAACAAAATGTGTGAAATCGCAATTTTCTGTTTTACAAAATTCTCCTTTGTTATTCGAATGTGGTAGGTCGGTGTTCGGTAGTTAAAATAAAAATAATGACACACAATCTGTAGACAGACATGCAATGAGCCTGTCAGCAACCCATATCATGGCTGATGGAAAGAAATGTCTTCACGGCAACAAGAAAGTAGGCTACTCTCCTGAGCACAGCGTTCAGCTTTGGATCACTCAGAAAACACACAACCTAACTGTGTCCTACCACCCATGTGCGATCTTTGTTTTAAAAGAATCAACTTTGTTTGCACGTACCACTCCTTGCAAAGTAGAACCAAACGCGTATATCCATTGTTATTGACAGATTTTTCTATTGTTCTTTTGCATACAAAGGATGAGGAGTTTCAAAATATAGCCAAATTAGTGCGCACGAACTTCATGGATGCCCCTCTAAGCAAATCATGACAAACAAAGCCACAACAGTTTGGATGCCCATTTCTTTATCTTTATTTGATTGGGGATACTGAAAGGTGTTGTGTGTGATACCGATAGATGTTGTGTGGATCACAAATCGCTATGTGTTGCTGGAAGGTGGAGACGAAAATCATCGTTTATTTTTTGCTTATACCACAAACTGAGAAGGAAAATGGTTTAAAAAAAACCCAGAATGTGTATGAATGAAAAGTTTTAAAATACAGAGGTCTGTTTGAGACAAATCCAATTGTAAAATTGAGACAAAACTTAACTGTAGTGTAAAATTGTAGCCTAAATACTGAAAAGTATATTTTCAATAAGTCATGCTAACATACCTTTTTCAATTTTAATAATTTACTATGAAATAGTCATGTCCCATTTTAGGCCATTATTCTTCATTGATACGCGGCAATGAATGGCACAATTAAAAACGTCTATATTCCCGCCATTTTAAGATTCGTTCGTACTCCCGTTCTCTTAACCAAAAAATTCGACCTTACTTTTGAAAATTTATCGTATAGCCACCACTAGACGGGTCTTGCTGCATTTTAAAATTCTCCGTTGATAATCCGAATGGCCGAAGTACCATGTTGCCAAGGTCTTTCAATTTTCCTGCAAAAAACGGATCTACAGTTAATCTTTTCACCCCGGATATAGCAGTATGGCCCACCAAAACACAACGTAAAACGTCATCTTTTTAGGGTGAAGCGTAGTTTGTTTTTTTGTACTTCCCCTGCAATATGAAACTAACAGATTTTATGGACTACAAGACGAGTTTTACTGCAAATTAAGAAACTAAGGCTCAAAATCTTTAGGAGAACGATATAATGATTTGATTACAAGAACGAAGGATAGCTTGAAAACAGGTCTGGGAAAGTTGTATCGTGATGTAGAGCAAGAATGAAATACGTTTACAATCAAAATGGCGGGATAAGTAAGTTCGCAAGCAATGCCGTATTCGGTGACCTGTGGGCAAACAAACCTAATCAAATTCAATGATCAGTTAATTTAATTGTATACTTCTTTAAGTTTCCTCTGTTTTCACTCTTACCAATTGGCATTACTTTGTTTTATCGGCTGCCTTGAAGAGAACTCAGCTTGTACTTAGGGTAAATCTTTGAGCCTTGATTTTGGAATATTTGATAAGGGAGTCGGCTTATAATTGGCGGAGGCTTGTAGTCCGAACTATACAATACATGGCATTTGTTTGCTTATTAGAAATCCGGGCATGAAATTTTAAAAACCATTCCGACACGAACTCGTGACAACTTCATCCTGGACTATATATGACCCATTGATAAAAATTGCAAAACGACATCTTTCAAGGGGAGAATGGCGTACAGACTTCGCACAGTTGAACCCCGCTATGTCAAGCTTTCAGGGAGAATGAAAATATGTTCGAGACGGCGAGTTTTTTTTTAGACAATCAAAGCTAAATCTACACTGAAAGCTCTCAAGAGATATGCACAATAGTTCGTATCAATTCACTCTATTGGGAAATGATTAAAAACGCATTACAGTTGAATCCTGCAATTTGGAACTCTCAAAGGAAATGAGGATTTGTTTCGAGATTCGAGATAATCGCAGCTTAATCGACACTGAAAGCTCTCAAGGGGTATGCAAAACAGCTCGAGTAAAAGTTCGCTCCACAGGAGATCAATTAAAAATGCAGTACAGTTGAGCCCCGCTATTTCTAACTCATCATTGGAAATAAAAATTTCCGCAACATAACTAAAGCGAAATGTACACTGAAAGCTCTTAAGAAATAAACACAAAAATCAACAAAAAGCTCATGCTTCTTTATTCCTCTGCAGTCTCCCTCCTCCCCAGTTCCGCTTTTTCTCGTAAAATTGAGATCAGGAGCTAGTTTGGAACCAACCAGGATAAAGAGCAAAGCGAGTTTGAGTTGAGAAATTCAAATGTATTAATTTCGGAAGATTTAATAAGAGAGTTTACTTGTGCGACCACCTGTTTAATAAAAAATTACATTGAATTTGCCTGTTTGTTAAAAATTAAGCCGGGGATAAGAATATTAAAGCAAATGTAATCATACCCATCATTTCTTCTTTGAGTTTTTCGTTCTTTTTATTAATTTGATCAGGCAATCGCTGAAAATAAATCAGGTTAGAAAGTCAAACATAAATCGCAGAATGGATGAAATGCTTAGACGAAATGCCAAGACCAATTATTTCACATCCGAAGGGGGTACTTTGCGGTATTGCGGGTCAAATGCTCGCACTAATGTGGTATTTTCACTTACATAACGAAAACCTTGTAACGAAATAAAGATTGACTTTTAAGATGATTGAATATTTACTCCTCATTAAAATAAAATTTATTTCTAAACAGTAACTTTTCTGAAAAAGAATGTTTTCAGAAGATCAGCTTGCCTTACAGTTACATAAAAAAGCAATGTATGCTCATTACCATGATTGCTTCGCCAGCTAATTGGCAACTACGATCTTGTTCCAACACCATTTTGTAGTCTAAAATGAAATTAAAAATCTGTTATTTACATCAGCACGCCTGAAAGGTATCTATTTTAGATCTTGTTATTTACTAAAATTGTAATTATACATTCACTTTCTTGGTAAAAACATATTAAAAAATATGCTTGATAAAATTTTGATAATATATAGATATGCAAAGCTTCATATCTAAGTTTAATAATTGATATTGTTAGTAATTTTCATTTTATTCATCAATAAAAGTGATAACTAAATTGGCAAGCTGAATTTGGCAACAAAATTAATTTTACAATAGCGAAAATACCTTCAAGCGCATCCTCCAATTTTTCTTCTGCTTCGGAAGTTTGAGCCCTTCTTAGTCTTGCTTTTAAATAGGATGGATCTAAATCCAGGGCTGATGAAAAAACAAATTAATAACATCAAATGAATTTTTGTCCATTATTAATTATTGTAAAGGCTGTTAAAATTTGTTTAAAAAATGTGTTAAAAATTTGTCTGTTAATAGCTTGGTTCATTAAAAACAAATCAATATTATTGTTCAAAATTTGTTATAAAAATGTATCAATAGCTTGCCTCAGAAAAAAATCAGCCCTGTGTTAGCAAATATTTGATAGAGCCAGCAAGAAGTTAACATATAACATTATTTATTTTGAGCTTGCAATTATTTATATTTAGTATTCTAACGTCCAAAATAAACTGGGCATGTCAACATAAACAGGAGCAGGGTCTAAGTATTTTTAAAATGAATAAACAGGGTTAACAATAAAAGGGAAATGATGAAATTTCAGAACTTAAATGTTTTCTTGACCATGTGGTGTATGTAGTTTACAAAAATTAGGGGAAATAAACACCCCCCCACGTTTATTTTGAAATTTAGAGTAATATGAAACAAAAAATTGCACAAATTTTCTCTTACATAAATTTTATAAACCTTAAAATATTAGTTGGCTGCAATTTAAAATTTGCCTCTTAATTTCTTATCTCAACTGAAATTACATTTCAATTCACAACAATGTTATTAAAAGATAACTCTGCTAGCAAATGAATGGCAAAAATCCTTTTTAAAGATAAATTTCTTGCCCTATTAATGGTTGGTAATCACAGCAAATAAATCAACTTACCAGATGTGCAGTCTTTAATTGCTTGCATGTTTTCTTTCTGTAAGAAACAATATCATAATGTAAAACATGTCTGACAGTTTCCTGCACCTAAAAATCAGGGATCAATATTCTTCTCAGGTTTTGAATGTTTTCCCCATGTCAATAGTTAAGCAGTCAATGTCATGAGGAAAATGCCATGGTGTAGGGAATCACACACATACAGTCATTTTGTTATGACAAAAACCGGTTAAGACTCATTGAATTTCTTCCTCAAATGCCAACAATCTTGAATTTTTTTCCTACCAAATTGCAAAGAATACTCTCCTTGCTCAAAATAATGCATGGTCACACAGATTCAAAAGGCTGTGTTTGCTGTGCCAATGCTGTACCAAACTAAATATGATTTAGTGCAATACTTGCTCAACAAATCTTGATTTATATGCAACACACACTAATGAGATAGATTTCATGTTTGGCCCATTCCATTATACAGTGAAAAATATAAATCAAAGATTTGTGTAGTTGAAATATTGGAAAATAATTGAAAGCTTGAAACGGTGGACAGATATAAATTAAGAAAAATAATAAAATTAAAATTATCAAAGACGCAATTTGTTAAAAAATTATTTGCCTTCAAGCTGCACTTTAATTAATCTGAAGGAATCACTTTTTAAATTTCTAAGACTACGTTGTAGTAGACTTACTTTAAGACCTGCTGCACATTCTCAAATCGGAGGGAGAAACAAAAAGTAAGAAGTTGTAGTTTTCTTTAAGTATGCTTGAAGCAAATGCTTCTTAAAGAATTTAATTATAGATGATGCACAAACACAATTATTAAATATTAAAATGTTTGTTTCACATCATACCATCTTCACATAGCAAGCTGCTCTGTTTGCAAATAATACAGACATGTTCTTTTTGCAATCTTTAGGACATATATTTAGTGCCTTTGTGTACCGATCAATTGCATCTTCATATTCTGAAAATAGAACAATTTAAAATAACTTTAAGTAACAGCAACTCAAAGATTTCGAACATGGGGCAGTTTAAAATTTTTGGAATATTTTACTGATACAGGGTAGCCAAAAATATGTCTAAAAATAAATATGAGCAACTTTAGTTTCAATAATATTGTTTTTGCTTTGTTTTGATATAAGGCTTAAAAATCTACTTAAAAATCACCAAGAGATACTAGATGAAACCAAAAATAAAGGATTTATGCTGCACTAATCTATAGTACTGAAAGTATTACAATGTTTTTGTAAAAACTATTGATGTATTCAGGTTTTCTTTTAGAACACTTTGTCAGATTCTTTTTTAAGAACAACCTGAATAAAAAATGCCAGACTGAGATTTATGTTGATATTTTTAATTTTTAATCAAGGGCCAACTAAGCAGAATATTTTGGCAAACAAAGTATCAAACTTTAAGTTGTACAGTAAGTTGTACAGTAAGCAGTACTGTATTATGTACATCAAAAACAAAATTATCAAAGCCAAAAAGCTTCTTTATGGCAGCTTTGATAACATAAGGGCAATTTTGGGTCAACTCGGAATATATACATGTTGAAGTGCTATAATGATCGCAAAAATAATGAATTTTTTTATAAACAACCATCTTGATATTTTCAAAAAAATTAATACCTCCCTCCTTGAATTTAACATTTCCTTCAGCTTTTAATTCCAAGGATTCTGCTATCCTCTCCTGAGAAAAAGTAGGTAGATAATATAAAATGCATAAGTTCCAAAATTAAAATGAATCATCACAATTGTCTCCACATTATAAACAAAGAAGAGACCTTGTCGTAAAAAATATTATTCAAAACTCAAGTTGTTTTGAAACAGGAAAATTATTCAATGTGTAGAAAAAAATTTCAGTCTTAAGCATGCAATTATTGCCTTATAACAGGTTTTTTAATATTGATTTTAACATGGCATTTTATATTGCATCAAAAGGTATTGTTTTGACAAATACATATAATTACAAACTGGATATTGCGCCTACAAAAAACAATTTGATGCAATTTACAGACAGTTTTGCAGAAAGAAACAGTGTGTGCATCAATGAACCTTTTGGTGTGCCTGTAGTTTGGAATCTCTCCACAATGATGAGCTGTTGTTTTTAGTTGTTACTTTCAAAAACGATCATCAAACATCTTCCATGTGCACTACAAAATTCCCATATTGGCCTGCATGCAATTTTAAAAAGGCCATCAAAAATTAGATAATGAGTCACAGAGCAAATTTAAAAAAATCTCCTTGTGCCAACCTTCGCATTCCATAATTTTTGGCCACCAAAGATCTGCTCCAGACATTTTAATTGCATTAAAAAATACACCAAAAATTCCAGCATTAAAGGTGAAGAAATATTAGCAAAAAAATTCCTATTAATGGCAGCTTAAATGTACAAGTGACATCATTGGCGGGGTTTTCATTATTATTGCCCATCAGAGATCTTTGGCAGGAAGAGGGTGGAATGCAAGCCAGTGGGTTTTTTATTTCAGCCACAAACAGTTTCTAACCACACAATTCCCATAAAACAACAAAGGAAGACAATTTAGTCCTATTATATCGTTTAAGGAAACTAATTTAGCCACACAAATAATTATAATGATAGAGAAATCCTCTCAAAGCAGTATCAGTGTGCATGTAATTTTTAAACATCCCAATCTGGCTCAAACTCTTTATATATTATTGGTTTACAAAAAACACTATCTTAGTAGGATATAAACCTGTTTCACATCTTCAGAAAGAATCTCTTCAATTTCTTCTTCTTCTGGGCATTCTTTTTCAACCTTTTCTTCCTTATCTACAAAATTATCTTCTTTGCATTCTTCTTGTGCAGTTGCCATTTCTATAAATTCTTTATCTCTACTCTAGCTGTCTATAAATCCACTTTTATTTCTTGCCCATCATCATTTCAACATCAACAATAGAATTACTAGTATCATTGACTACAAAGTAAATCCATAAACTTTCGTTTTATTTAGCAATAAATCAGCACATTTAAACAGAGAAATTCAATTTGTGCCGCTTGTCAAATATGTTCTTTCTGTAAAAACAGTTATTAGGCCTAGTTTTATTTAGGCCAGTTTTTTTTAGGCAGCTTTTTCATTCCACGCCACTAATTCAACCACATCTGGCCTGTTTCCTTATCTTTGTTGTCATGAAGATAAACAATACAGCCTACAACTTTCCTGATAAATTCTAACTTTCTTCTTTAAAACACAACAAGAACTGTTTGAAAATCAGCAGTGAAGAAATAAATTCTAAGATTAGATTTTTCTTCTTCTTTAGTTTTCACTTCAAAGAAATGATAGCCTCGTTTTCGGTATCAAAAATCTTGGAACTTGGAATAGAACAAGCAAAAATCCGGACTCTTAGATCACAGATCCTATCGAAATCCATGGTAATATCATTTATTCAATTCAGTTTTTATCCGCAAAGTAAAAAATTAAATTATCTATAGCCATGTTTGTTCGAAGTGAACAGCATCATGTTTTGTTCTGAATATCCGATGTTTTTTCGATCAATTTCTAACTTGTTCTAATCGTTCCAAAACCTAAAACTTTGAAGGTCCACCACTCCAAATCTAAAATTTTCTCTAAACTAAAAATTTAAGGAGACAAAACTTGAAACTCTTTCGTTTTGTGGTTGCCACAGTAACTAATTACGATGATTAACATTTGACTTTATATTTTAATTCAAAATGTCAAGATATTGACCTCTACGAATTTTGGGATGTCTGTCAGCTTTAGAAAAATATTTCAGGTTTCGGGGCAGTGAAACCCATTTTTCTTTACATTATTATGTCTTTTTCCTAACGTAATATGATTTGTGTTGTTAAAAGATAGTTACTGGTCCTCTATGCTGGACTCTTCTATAAGATATGGCTATATCAAATTGGAGTCATTCTTATGTATGTATGTAATATTTTGCCACATAAAATTTAAATTTTTTTTTAAATCTAAAATAAAGGTTAAAATATTTACAAAGTTTTAAAATATAGGAATATTAAAAAATAGATATATATAATTTTTAAAAGATCACAAACCCCTAATTAGAGTGGCAGGGATAACATCAGAAAGGTCGGAGGGACCTTAATTCCGTGATGGTCCCTTTTAGGGGTGTGTAAAAAGGAAAGTAATAAACAAATGTTTATCTTACTAAAAAAGTTTAAAGAAAGTATGTGCATAGAATTAGCGTTATATGCTAAACCAATTTTCGTTTTTCAGAAAGTTTTGCATGAAACAGTTTTTGATCTTATGCTTGAAAGAGTTTGTGCTATTTGCTGTTTTAATGTCAGAAGGTAATTGATTCCGTAACTTGGAACCTATGTATGATGTGCATTTTGGCCTGTCTTTTTTACGGAAGGGGATAGTCAGTTTGTCTTTTGATCTATGAGTAGTTAGGCTCTGATTAGCATGGTGAAACATATCAGACAGGTAAACTGGTGAAGTTCCTTTGAAAAATTTGAAAACATTCCCACATGCATTGCTTCACTCTTTTGACCAGATTAACCTAATTAATTAAGTAAAGGTTGCTAAAAATAGAAGTAGGAAGGTAGTATAATTTATTAAACTAGAAGTAACAAATAGTTATCCATTGCACACATTCGTTTTTGTGAAGTAATAGTTGGTAAAAAAAAATAATCCATAAATGTTTGTGTGATACATGGCGGGGACAGAGTAAATTTTTGGTAAAAAGTTTCATCTGCTTTTTTAACCTCTGAAAGGTTGCAACCCTAATATCTCAGAGATGTTCGCAGGCTCTCTGATCAGCTAATGAGTCATTTTTTTTAATGGTTGTAATTCTTGGTTCTACCCTCTGGATATGGCTCTCACTCTCCCCAGACTACTCTCAAATGCTGGATAAGAGCTGTTCCTTGCTCTCCTCAAAGCTTGCCTTCTTATTGTTTTCAGTGAATCCATATGAGAATAGCTCCCCTGGATAAGGAAGCAATTCTGTGCTTGCCTATTAAAAATCTTATGGCCAGGACTGAAATAATAATAAATTACATTAATTTTTTTGTATCTGCTGTACAGTACATACCGCTTCAGCAATTTCTCTTGCTTCTTCCTCAGTGTGTGTGACACCAACTAAATTTCTGAATGCAAGGTAACTCATACTATGACATGCTTGGCATACCTGTTTATATACTTGATATCCACGCCTAACGCTAAAAATATATGGAAGTAAATCATAATAATTTAACAGTGAATAAATATCATTTTTTTCATTAACATTAGGTTATGTAATAAAGTGAACATAGTGTCATTTAAAATCTAGTTTTATGGTATTAAAACCCAAAGTATAAAAAGCAAAAAGTCACCTTGCATGATCAAGTGAGCTTAGAAATCCAGTGTGGTTCCAACTAAAAGAAGGTGGTGCTAAATCTCCACTGGCCTTTAAATTTGGTTGCAGAAGCATACCAGTACCTAAACCTCCTGCTGCAAATACCCCAACTGCTATCCATGGCTACAAAATGCAAAAAATGCGAAGAGGCATTATTTTAATTGATTTTAATTAATTTATGGTTGATTGTGTCAAATTCCTTTTAGGGCCTGATTACATGAGGCGAGCTGACCCGGGTTGGGCCAATATGTTGAGTTATCTCTGGCCTTGCATTTAGTAGGAAAGCTTGTTAAAATAAATTTGCGATTACATGAGGCGGGTTGGCTCGGCAAGTCGAGTTGACCCGGGTTATCAAAGCAGGTTGGCTCGGCCAGCCGAGTTGACCCGGGCCAGCTTCTCTCATATACTCGCAAACCAAACGAGTTGACAACGGGTTCAAAACCAAAAATGGCCGTGATTCAGCAACCAGACAAATTAGGTGACCCATCTAGATCTTTTCTGCCGTCTGAGATTTCGAATAAAATTATTACGAAGTCTTGTTCGTGCTATATTTCGTTTATGTGCGTAGTAAGCAAGGATCTTCTCATAAGTTACCTTTTTATACATACAGTACATCATGACATAACCGTCCAGTTGAAACATCAAAGCGAGAAATAAATTCAGCGTTGATATAACTTTCATTTTGTTAGCAACGTTCATTTGTCTCACTTGTTTATGCGCTGCCATCTTGATATTATTTACAAATTTTGACGTCAACCCGGGTTGTAAAAAAGCTGACCCGCTTCGTTTTTTTCCATATAAACACGGGTCAAGTGAAACGAGCCAACTCAGCATATTGGCCCAACCTGGGTCAGCTCGCCTCATGTAATCAGGCCCTAAGAATTTCAACTCGATTTTCTCCATTACATCTCAGTGTTCTCAAACCCCCTCCTCAACACCATATATGTAAAAATAGGTACTATTAAGCTATCAAATAATTTCAGTTGCAGGTCTATAGGAAAATATCAAGCATCTCATAGCTTTATTAGCTTGTTGTTTTATTGCTTTAATACAGCTAAAAAAATCTGCAATTTCTTTTGAAAATTTTTCCAAGGTATTTAGATTCCTTAACAATCTCTAATGGTTCTCCCTCAAAATAAAATTTTTAATTCTTTCATATTCAGTTCCCTTTTGAAAAACTATAACTTTTCATCTCCCTACGTTTTCCTTTAATTTCCACAGTGCTATGCAGTGCCAAATTATCCAGATTGGTTTGTAAATCATCTTTACCTGTAGCAAAGATAACTATATCATCTATATCAACTGGACCTGAAGTGTATAGTTTGATACTTTGTTTTCCAAAATTTATCCCAATAATCATACAGTTATATTCAATAAAATTAAACCAAATATATTGGATTTCCGCTGCTACAATCTGGTAAAAATACAACATTATAACTTTAAGTAGGGTATTAACGTTGGCTTTCCTTTAGTATAGCTCAGAGATTACTGTGTAGATTTTAGCAAGCAAGCTATCAAACTTTAAGCTAAAGCACCTTCTATTTAATTCAAGCAAAAACATAATTACCAAACTCAAAGCCTCTTCATAGAGGAGATTTTTCTGGCTATCTAGTACACAATGCATACTGAGATTAAGACCATTTGTAGGCCTAATGTTTTTGCTTGTAACATCTAGGTAAATTTTAATTTTGCCCTCATGTTTTCTAGATTTGAACTGATACTTTTGACTTTCTTTATGGATGCAAAGTAATTTTGAATATCAATTTGAGACCTTTGTGCGCCAGTTAAACTTGATACCACCCATAGATTTGAGTGAAATGCTGCAAAATTTAAAATTAGATATTATTTTCCACTTAATTGGATATGAATCTGGACGTGAAACGGTCAACGTAATTTATATATTTAGAAAAAGTATTTCATTTTATTTGTTTCGTAAATATTCTATTTTATTTGTGTCTGAGATTGTGATGGCCCAACGATTGATTGTCTAATTGTTTTTATTTCATTGGTCTCTGAGATTGGGGCTTCCCAAAGCGTAAGTTAGTAAATTACAACACAAATTACCGCAAATACAACTACTTTAATATTTAGCCTTCCACAGCAGTAAACAAGGGTAATATGAAGAAATTATGTTTAGCAAAATATCCTGAAAAGATACCAGCCTTTCTTTTTGTCGTCCAGCAATTCAATTATTCAACAAAAGGAGTTTTGATCGAAATTTTTTGGTATATTTTAAAGATGTCTGAGATAAAAAAGTTTGCAAAATTTATCGTACTGGAATTTCAGCGAAATAAGTATTGAGTTGGCTTCAATACATTTTTTTATTCATATATGCATGTATGTATGTATTCATGTATATACATTCACTTGCGGTTGTATCATATGCAGTGTCATGAACTGTTTATCAATTATTTGCTTTCGAAAGAGAATATGCATTTTTGATTAATAAGTGAATTATTAGTTGTCTCCGAGGTCAGTTAATTATTAATTGTCTTCTTTAGTGTTGCCTGGGTGCAACCTGGCCTTATTCTAATTTTATGTTGAGAGTTGAGACTGCAAACAGGCTTCTTTGATGCCGATTTTTTAATTTGTTTGAAGAAAAACTCATTCATAATTTATTTTCACTTATGGCGTCGCGGTTCATAATCATAATTTCCACAGCATGGTTTGCTCCTGCAGAGAGGAAGGTACTCCCATTATGGCTTAACATCGTACGTCCATCCAAAGCGACATGGGGCAAAAGGAAAAATTTTAAATTGCTTTTTACTGGTTCCAAGTCCGGTTGCCAAATAAAAAAATCACAAATAAATGAAGAAAATAAATTTAAAGATTCTCAGATTCACATGCGTTTGTCTCTCAAGGTAAACTAGAGACCTGTCACTTCTCTTCTACTTATAATTTGCATCTTTAGTTGTATTTTACATCAATGTCATTTTGTACTTGTAATCTGTCAAAATTGTTTACGATGATAATTTCAGAAATTTTCCGTCTCATTTCTTTTCCCGTTCTTTTTGATTTAGTGTCCGGTATTTCTTGGATTCGGAATAATAGTAATAATTTAGAAACGAGATTACTCACATGTGCCCTCTAAGATCCCTTGCCCGACCTCATCGTACGCAAAAGACAGTTTTCATTAGAACTATGACGTCATAAACACTTATGAAATCATATCTCTAAAAGATTAGAAATGAGCAAGGAAATAAATAAATAATATATATTTATAAAGGCCTCGGCGAAAAGAGTTAAAATCTGTGCTTTGTGTTTTGATTGATGATCAGTAACAGTAAGTAGAGGCTAATTAGTAAACTCTCGCATGACCATCTTTCAAATAGGGGCAAAATGTAGTCACGTGATACTACAAATCCGAATGTAATTAACAGCATCATCTAGCCAATTAAATTGTAGGAAAAATCAATAAGTTTCGGCACTAAAAGATTTGTAGTTTTGCTGCCGCATTTGGTTGTTTGGTTGTTTGCTGCCTTAGGAATTACTACTTCATAAATTGTACCAAACAAGGTATCAAAGTTTAAGTTTCATCAACGTGGGAAATTATCTTGGAAACGTGGGACTTTTTTGGGCCATCCTGCTGGTGCGTGGGACGTTTTGGGCCACCCTAGTAGTAAATATTTCCACCAGCTCGACATTAGTGAAATTTTACAAAATAAAGTTCTTCTTTATTTGAAATTTTGTTAAGGACTATTAATTTAAGATAAAACCATAATCAAAGAAAAACAGCTGTGAGAAAAAACGGATTGCTTTTGTTTACATAACAATCGTCTTTTTCTGTTTTTGCTGCAGAGATCTCTAATCTTCGATATGAAAGAAAGACGGGGTGTAAAGTTTATTTATTTTATTTTTCACTGAATTCTTGTCTTCGTTCAGAGTGAAACTCTATATATAGGCACTTTCAAATACAGTGTCTTAATCCTAGTTTCTTTGTAGCCTGTGAACGGCATCATTTCTAATTACAACAGTAATTAGAAACTTTATTCAGTATTCGTATTTGTTTTCTGTCTTATCACCTACCGACTTCCGTAAATTAGTCATTTTATCCATATTTTGTCTGACGAAAAATATGATTTTCAGATAAAATAAGATGATCTTTTGAAAAAGTGCATTTTACTCTTCAAAAATTGGGATTTCTCTTGAAAAGTTAGTTTTTTTCAAGATTAAGCCAGTTTCTCTTAGAATAAACGTCTTTGTCTGATTATGGTCACATCCGTTTGCTTCACACACTGGCGAACCTATACACCGAATGTGGTGGATACGAACATTTAAGCGGGGCATACGTTGAGGTGGGGCAGTATTTGTTTTGGAGGAGGGAGTAACAGCATTTACTCTTAACTTTGAGTGATTATGAAATGTTCGAAATAACGAATGTTCGAAATGGCAGGCAATCGAGTTAGCGAATGTCAACAGTATAATTATTTTTGCGGAGAAGACTATAATGCTTAAGCTACATTACACACTGCAAACTACACAATTTTATTGATTTTACAAATGCGATTTGTTGCTAATAGCAAGAAATCAAACTTTTCGCATGATTCCTATTAATTAAATTACAGTAAAAACCCGCATATAAAAAACACACTTTTCAGAACCTCCAGGCTGATTTTTAGAGAAAACAATAGAGAAAGCAATAGCCTATTGTTTATGAAACAATACCCTGGATAAAAAATCTGGATTCTTATATGCGGATTTTTACTGTGAGGTTACAGGTTTTTACAGGTTTTTACAGGTTTATTCGGAACTTCTGTTTTTGATTACGTCAAGGGCACACTAAAACACCTCAATGAATATCGGTCTAGAGAAACATTGCACTCGCTTAGTTGATTAGTCGTTGTGCTAGTCATCTTACATTGTAAATAAAATCTGATTATGGCGTATATTTTAACCGAGAGATAAACATTTGCAAAACAACGAAAACATAGTTTCCAACCCTCCCGCATCCTGCTGGAGGCTCCGTATTTCGAAGTGGTCTCAAGCACGTCTCCAGCTTGAAATAATCTCCTGCATTCCATCACTAACCATACATTTTCCAAATTTTCTCTCCGATTTTTAGGTTTTTGTAATTTCGTGACCCTTATTACTAATTTAAAGTGCCTCCAACAAAAATAACGTTTTTGCAATTTAGGCCATGATTGGCATTTTTTGGCATCACTCTGCTGAAAAGTCCAGTCACCCACTTTAAGTAACCATAGTTACAAAGCTAATTGCAACAATAACAACCACAACAGCGACAAAGTCAATTCAACAACATCAACAACAACAACTGCTTACGCCCTATCTCCAGCATAAATAAGAGCGTAGTTTAGATATGTTTGTTTTTACATGGGTGTCGTAGAAGTGGCTTCAACTTAAATTTTGATATATTGCTTGGACAAATTGAATCAATAATTGCCGAGTTACACCTAATGAAAGTACATATTTTGTGTTTCTGCAAAACCAGAGGTCTTGATAAATCGCCAAAATCATGTGACTTTCACAGATTAATTCCGGAATTGATTTGTTAACCATGACCTGAAAATATATAAGTTCCACATTGCTTAATGAGCATTTCACTTTTTGAATCAGCCATTGCAAAGTAAATTTTCTCTATAAAATCAAAATATTCAACATAACTGCTTAGTAGTCATGTCATTAATTTACATGAGGTATGTTCCTTGACCAAGTCAGACATGAGCTTTTTGTAATGTTTCCTCAGTGTCATCGCCTTCAGAAAGGATGGCCTAGTGGTTAAGGCGCCTGACTCACGATCGCAAGGTCGTTGGTTCGAATCCCGCCAAGGTCATACCTGCTTCGAAAGTGTGAGGAGAGCTGCTAACTTTATGTAATTCCAGGCAAAGGCAAAAGGAATCCCGAGTTGTGGTCACATCGAGAGGAAGGACCGGGGTCGTCCTGAGGGGCCCCCATGCGGCATGCGTAGAAATACTTACTTACGTACTTACGTACTTACTTACTTACTTACTTACTTACTTACTTACTTACTTACTTACTTACTTACTTACTTACTTACTTACT
>JAYJMH010015220.1:0-21647 GCA_036873815.1 Phacellophora camtschatica
CATTTTTTAATTTTTTATACACAGATTATTGATTATAAAAACATCGCATTACCCCCCCCCCCCCCCCTGAGACGAGAAGGGTAACTCATAGGAGAGAAAGTGTGCAACGACACATGTCGCAACATTATGACAAAATAAATAAATCTCATTCGTACGTCGAGTGCTGTTGAGAAAACAAAATAAATAATTGACTCCATTTGAATATATGTATTAAACAAACAAATATTCTTTTATTCATTTTGTATATTACAATATGTTTCATAACAAATTTCATCTCATGTTGTGCTGGCAAGATGATAAGAATATTTCAGTCTGAAACCTTTTTCGTATCTTCTATTCAGATTCATTATGTATCCCTACTTATTAAATTTTCGATGCTTTTCCCACCCCCTGACGTTGTCAGGGAAACCCCCATTTATTACTTTTCTCATATTCTTTTGCGCTTATAATACTTTTGTAAATTTTAGGTTCAAAATCAAGAATTTCACATACGAAATGACAAAAATTTTCATTTTGTTTGTAGAACAATGTTAAATTCCTAAATTTCTCTGACCGCCCCGTTTATTAACCCACCTCTATTTATAGACATTTTCTATTTTTCCGACCCCACTTTATAACAGCCACCCCCCCCCCCCCCCCGTTTATTTGGCACCGTAGTTTACGCAGGCTCTCTATGCTTACACGAGTCTTTGTTTCCCTGCGTTTTCTGATTTGCCGATGTCACTCCGGTGATGTCACTCCGGTGATGTCACTCCGGTGATGTCACTCCGGTGAAAAGGGCACATACCATATATATGAATTGATTTTATTCCCAGTGCTGTCTCGTGGCATAGTAGACGGATCACTTGCTGTCTTCTTGATGCGTATTGAATTGTAACATTATGTCAGTTTTTCCAAAATCGCGCACTGACACATTGGACTTGTTCACATTGGACTTGTTTGATTTCCGGGCAAAATGTTTAATTAGACAAATTTTTCTTAATTAGAAAGACTTTTTAATTATGAACATGAAAGCTAAAGATGGAACATATATTTGAAAAGAAACACAAAAAGTTAAAAGTAGAGATCGCAAATTTTCAGAAGTTGTGCGCATCGGCGCTCCTCCATAGTATTTCACCTTGCTAATCACGTTGTGAAAAATAAATTTTTTAAGTTTTAATTCAGTAAGACCCTGTTCCGTTTCCAAACTGGTACGAATTGGCCTTGTGTTTACACGAGAACTGTTGGATCCGATCCACTTTGGATCCGCTATCCGTACCAGCTCTCATGTAAACGGGCGGGTCTGCTTGGATCGGATCAAAACTTGAGCGGATCGGATAGGAAACTTTTGTCAAATAAAATCAAGCAATGAAGAATCACAAAAGGATGCGCGTTTTGAGAGAAACAATTGCTTCTATAATACACATCTTTGAATGTCAAAAATTTCAACATACACGAAGAAAATTGCGCGTTTATGCTAAATAATTTATTTACAGCAAAATCTTATGTTCAATTTGGTAAGAAGTCATATTTACAAACGATTTAAGAAACTCAAAAATTCCAAACCCAACTCATGCAAACTTCAAACGTAATCCAATGGATTTGTTTTGCTGCTTTAGCCTGGTTTTTGGTTCACACAAGGATAGCAAAGGTGTGCATGTGGGCATAGGGACATTGGTATTTTGTATGTCCCACATGGATTTTCCAAGATTTTTGGCGATGTTTGTTCGATGTCAACTTAAACTTTTTGGAAGCAACATAAATGCAGTACATGTCCACCCTTGGAAAAATGCGACACACCCTTGCTAGCCACGACGAAATGGCAGTATGCATGCAGACGTACACCTGCGGATGCCGCGTTGCAATACACACTTTTCTATCAAACGTTTTCTCGTCTGATATAAAAATTTCCAAGCTGGTCAGTGCTAAGTTTTTAACATACTTTCTTAATTTGTTTACTCATAATTGCTTGCAACTATTGTTAAACTGTTGCTTTAGTTATTTATGAAAAGAACGACAAAGTTTAGTTTCGGCAAACACTGGAAAAATCATTAACATTCTCTCCCATTCGATAAAAAAGAGTGCTAAAACAAATTCAATCTGAAGGGTTTCCTGAGGATGTCACAGGAATCCCACGACTATAATATAGTAGACACTTCTTTTATAAGGAACACATTTACAGGCAACTCCAGCCTGAGATTAGGGTAAATTATTTTTATCTCAGGAAGTATTCACATTAAGTAGAAATTAATTGACGTTTAGAGCATGCCTTGAAAAGTACTTTCAAAGGTGTTTTAAAAGGGCGCGGGGATACAAAATTCAGAAACATTCCTGACAACAATAAAAAACTTCAGCCTCAACTTGAAGCCAAGGTTCCTTGTATAAAAAACGTTTATTTGAGGAAAAATTCATGCATTGTGCCAAATATGACAAGAGTACGAACAACACAGTGATTTGAACAAATAGATATTCAACTGCACTATGCGCAATGTTCGCTAGTCTTTCGGTGTAAGAAACCATTTTGGGTGATATCTTTACAAAGCCACAGCAACATTTGAAGTCTGCACATAAGAAATAAGAAACTAAATGCATCGAACCAAACTATTCATAAAGTTCTGATCTATTGACATTCACACATTTTTAGTGTATCAATAGTCATATTACGCCAACAATCACAGACAAAGCTAAAAATTAAACGTTTGCCCCATAAATGCTTTCTATTGGTTGACTGATAGCTCACTAACTGAATCAAAGTCAAGAAAGTGTGTCACAGATAATTCTTGCTTTGAAATATATAAAAGAATCAAGTGCTTATGTACAGACAAAAGCCAGATATTTATGGAGCATAACCCATAGAGCAGTACCACAGTGTTATGTCACGTACAATTTAGCAACAATCTTAACGAGTAAAAAACGTATAACAGCAAAGTTTGAATTTTTCATGCATGAGTTTTCAACAAACTTTTAGTCTAGTTTTTCGTCGACTTGAGGCCACAAGATTTTATATGACAATAAATGAACTTGGAAGTAAATATGTCGTGGATAGTAGGCAGGTGCTTTTTCAATTGAACAATGCCAAGAAACATAAACATCCAAGGCAACCATTCAAACAAAATATTTTGTTCAAAAATGCAACAAAAAATCCATCCATTCATTTCTGGTAAAAATGAATGAACTTTCTACAAGAAAAGTGCAAACTTCACCGAGAATTAAAAACTCTTTAAAATTTAACTAAATAAATATTTTATTACTGAATTTAATTTCATTGTCTTTATACATAATTCAAATTACACATCGAACAACCACGGAGAGAAAAATCCAAAGGAGCACCAGCGTCTTGTTGTTAGATGCTATGACGACCAACTCCCTTCGTGCATTAACTTTTAGCAGTCATTTGCACAAGATTTAGAACACTTATCAATCCTCGTTCAGAAAACGTTTATATTTATCACTATAACACGGACCGCACATTTGAATTTCACAAGAAGGTCAGTTTTAAATTCCAGACAGCAAGCTGTGGAGTTATAATTCGCGTTAGGCCGCACCAAATTTACGCCAACTTTTGAATGTTTTCCAATGAATTATTTTCCAAATTAATCATATGAAAATGTTGGAAAATGTGTTGATGAAGATCAGCATACATACAGAGTAGGTATCAGAACTAGCTCCTCTTCTATGCGAATGCTTGTTTCAAGCCACATATCAAAAAGAGAAAACTACCACTCAAGTAACGAAAAAGATTTCCCATTTGCGTTAACTGCGTTATGCATCCTGGTGTACACATATTTCTTACGAGGTTAGCTGTGCATACTTTTTCTCCTATTAATCTCCACTGTCCAAGCAAGTTAATAATTTACTGTTAGATAAAATTAACGCACAAGAAACTTAATTCTGCGTTGAAATTTGGACCATTCCTCGTTGTTTTAACATTAGCAGCAACAACAACAAAGGACAACAAATTAAAAAATTCAAACCTTCACAAATGGGATTATGAAATGATAAAATCCAAAAGCAGCGCTCTCAAAGTAAAGTATAGTATATCAGCGTTTAAGCTCATTGATTCTGCATTCCGCTAAGTACTTTTGTTTTAATTAAATGTAACGTCGGAAAGATGATCAACAACTTGCCAAATGATCATTCAAAGGCTGCTAATAAGCATCCAGGGCGCTAGTAAGCATCCAGGGCACTAATAAGCATCTAGGGCGCTAATAAGCATCCAGGGCGATTATTTCTCAAGCAAGATAAAAAGATTAAGTGTATTTTGGCACGAAAGACGGCGTTCATTCCTAAACATCTGTATAATGTTGGAAAGTTTATTTCCAAAGGCAATTTCACGACAACAATTTCTTTGCTTTTAATATTAACAATATTAAATACGTTTTGTAAACTAGTCCTTTCACTGTTTCTGGTGTGATTAAGCATGCTCTCGAGTCCATTTGTTTTTCAGGAAGTCAACAAAAAATAACCTCCTTCATGTCACAGATTTAAAAAGAGCATAGTTTTGATGACCCACATGGAGAAACGTTTTGCAAGTTCATTCTCTGAAATCTAAATTCAATATTGTTTCCTGTTGCACTCGTAAATGTTAAATCTTGCCTTGAATTTAAACATCTTATCATAAAAAAAAGAAATGTGCCCAAAATTCAACTTAAAACAAGAAAATAATCCTTGAATGCACGATCTTTAAACTTTAAAACATAACAAAATATGATAGATAAAGTAATACAATAAACGGTGCATACACATGCGTGTATAAGATCACATTCCACGATGTATAGAAGTAATTACGTTTCATTTTTGTCATATTTCACTACATCAAAATCTTTACAATATGAGTTAAAAACCGCACTTACATAACAACCTAGACTTGGACAGCAGTAGTGGACAAGTGGCTTGACAGATTCGGACAATTTTGGAACTTCTGCGACGCGTCCCGTACCAACAGAATATTTTAACCATGACTGGCTTGGCAATATTCCCCCAACATATATAAAGCTCCTTTTTTCAGCGAACAGACAACCATGCATACTTTTGATGGTAATTAGTTTGGACTCTTCCTTGCCACTTTTAGACGTTGACTTCAAGGCAGAAAGCTGCACAGCTTCGCATTCAGCATGCACCACTTCGCGTTCAGCATGCACCACTTCGCGTTCAGCATCCACCACTTCGCGTTCAGCATCCACCACTCCGCGTTCAGCATGCACCACTTCGCGTTCAGTATGCACAGGGAGGGCTGTTGTGGTTAAACAGCCACGGGATAGAATTTGAAGAAATTCACATCCTGGGAATTGGATTTTCTTCTTCCTCGTTAAAAATTATTTTCATCGTAAGACTAAAAGAAAAATTATACAAATACATACGTCTATCTATGTATTAGATTTTCTCAGTTCCTTACATATGCGCAAATTTAATCACGTTGCCCTTATTTAATTTCGGTTAAGTTCAATGAGCAACATTTTATGAACGAATAAAAAAGATATTAGAAATGTTAATGCTGGGTTCCCACAAGGATCCTATCTAGGCCCCTTCCTTTTTTATTCGCGAAGCGCAATCTATGAGGTTATGTTGGTAGGACAAGTTCCTGCAGTGGTGTTAGCCTCCTTCTCCACCAATTACCAAGACGTGAAATGGCGTTACACAACATTTGATCTGTAAGGATGTACCCTCTGTGAAATCTACATTTTGTTTTCAGGTTGCAAAGCACAGATAATTTTGACGGACTACCATAAATCGTGTACTACGCCAATTGCGATTATTAAGGAATTAAACTAAGGACTAATACTAGTATAAATGATTTTTGGCGATTTTTTTTCTGCTTGTTTTTGCGTTATAAACGATTTTCGAAAACGTTTCGATTTTACAGAAGCTAAAAAAAATATTGATCAAATTTCTAAAGCTTGAGAACACACGGACAAAGAGTTCCGCGACCTTCGTGAATCCAAGAGACTCCTAGCTTTCATCCGTTTTCAGTTCTTAGTTTTTAGTTTTCACAGCTTAACGTGTCAGTTTTCACAGTTTAAGGCTGCTTCTGAATAAAGGCTTTTCATTTCCTTTCAAAGTATGAAATCATTGTCTGACAACAATAATATAAATGTTTTTCAATGTTTTTGAGCCTCTGTGAGGTCAAAAAGTATTTACACAACAACACATAAATATTTCATTTTTGTAGTAAATTTGCTGGAAATTAAAATCTTATATGCATTCCATTGTCATTTATATATATATATAGATCTTTCTTTCTTAAAATATACAATTTTACAAGTACAGCTTAATACAGCCTCTTTTTGCGAGTGGCTTTATCTATCTTATGTCAAAGATCGCTAATTCCATGAAATCGCTACTACAGTAGAAACCAGCATGGAAGAACCTTATATAATGCAAAAACCCATTCAATGCTGATTTGCACCAAACAGAAGCCATATTTGTGATAACTCAGCTTATAACTTAAAATCAAATATTCCAAAAAGGTCTGTTATTGATGGCAAGTACTTAAGTAAGCAGGCTCGTCAAAGCCATGTGTAATCTCTTCACAAAGAACTTTCTATGTACCTCAAATTACAAAAGGGAATTTTTTTCGAACGGACATAATTCACCTTTCGAAGTGCAAAATTGTGAAATAGCAACTCGGCTTAAACTTTTTTATAAATTTCACAGAGTAAATTGCTTCCCCATATTGCCGATGTTTTCCAAAGCCATTCTGTTCTTCAATGCACTAATCTAACGAATATCGTTTAACAACGAACGTAACCAAAATTGAATACAGCAGCTGGTTCTCTTCGTGCCAATGCAATGCGTTTACTTAACTAGCACATGTGTGCTAATTACAGAAACTAGTGAATTCTAAATGCATTAATAAGCCAGAATTGAAAGCGTGTTTCTACTTGAAAGACAGAAAATTAATAAAAAAAGGAAACGCCCTGATGTTGAATACAAAATTTTGCCCCAAACATAAAAGTTTTGCTTTCAAGACAAAGATGTAAAAAAAACGTAAACTTCAAGAGTTTCCCAGGATGCTTACCAAATCCATGATAGGCACAATATCTTCTGTCGTTCTTCTATACACTGGGTTATCAAAATTTACTGCTTTTCTTTCTCTGTTGATAAAAGAAGTATAAAAATTGATATATATATATATATGTTAAAGCTGAAACAATATTCTAGTAAAAACTAATTAAAAAGCAACGCAATTTTCCAATTATTTCATAAGATCACCATCCAATTTAAAGGAATTCTGCACAATCTTTTTTAGTTTACTAAGCACAATCTTTAGTGGTATTCTTCAAAATCGAGTCAAGCAACATTAAATCCCGGACAACGGGTTCAAAAACCTGTTCACAGTCCAGCAAACAATTCTCGTGAATAACTTCTATAACAAATGCTAATTCTGTAAAAAGGGTGATCAAAAGGAAAAGGATACTTGGTTGGAACAATTTCTGAATTGATTTGTCAAGCAGGAAAATGTAAAAGCAAAACATTCTTCAAGCAACAAGAAATAAAGTATATAGTTTAAAAACGCAGCTTTGAAAACATACCTGTAATTTTTTTGTAAATGTCTGTAAAACATATATATACACACGCCTGCAACAACAAGTATGCCTACCACTATGCCTGCAGTGATTCCAATAGTTCCCTCTGTAGAATAAAACAGAAACTCAATGAAAACGTAGCATAAACAAAGCAATTTTTCTGATCAGTTTTATGAAAATGCTCTAATTGTTTTCAACAAACCAACCTATATCAAACAGAGGGGACTTTGGTGTAACAAAAACTGTGGTTTCAAACATTACAATGCGATTTTTCACCGTAAAGAATAGATTTCAACACTTTCAACGAAGCCAAGCAAATCATAATAAACGAAATCATAACGCTTTGCTGTTTTTGTTCATTTTGTTTTCGTTGAGTGCATTCAGAGTATGAAATCTATCCTTTCCGATCACAAATTGCATTGTCATGTTTGAAACAGCAATCTTTTGTTTTACAAAATTCCTCCCTGTTTCTATGTCCTCAATTTATAAATTCAAATTAAAAGTTAATTTGTTTTGTTATTGCAAACATACATTAAAGTCCAATTTCACTTTTAAATTATAAATTTCTAAGTTTTGATTAATTTCTTTAAATCATAGCTGCACAGTCATTTACCTTTAAGCAATTTTATCAAAAAAGAAAAAACCTGTTGAAATGTTATGGAAAATTTAGGAAAGCACTCAGACCGTTGATACTTATTGAAACTTATAAAAGGTTTTTTTAACATTACATTTGAAAATGTCAAATAATTCAACTCTACTTGTACATTCTAATCAATGTATGTTTTGATTTGACATCAAAGTCTTCTTATTTTCACAAAACAAAATCTTCTTTCTCAAAAATTAATATAAAAACATTTGATTGATATAGCCGAAGTGATTGTGGGAATCAAGACAAACAGAACTCAAAAAACTCTTCCAGAAAACTTTATCAAGCTTCATTTATCTCAGTGGTACAATCGCAGGCAATCATGACGCCTTCCCTGGGAAAGATGGAAATAGCGGTGTATGTGAAACTCATTCATATAGTGTCATATTACTCGCGGGTGAAAGTTGTTATAATTTCGAAAGGCATACGATGCAAACTTCCTGAACAGCCTGCCAGAGAATATAAATTTAAGGTAATTCCAGTTAATACCCCCTCCCTCAACAAAAGACAAAATCCGCGGTGAGTCATAACACCAAAATCTAGGAAAGAGAGGAAAAATACAGCGGTCCAAAATTCTGACGAAAAAGTTACCAAAACTCTGGGGTATGGCGAGTTTCTGAAAAATAAAACTAAAAATCCGGACATCTGCGGAGTTATCGTACTCTTCCATAGATGGGCCAGAGATGTAAATGTTACTTCCAAGAACAAAAAACAAAAAATCCATACTCTTATCTCCAAATAATTTTCCACAGGGGAACGGGACCGATATCAACTAGAAATATCCATAGAAACATAATAAATATCCATAGAAATATCCATAGATAATGTTTCAGAGATGTGTCACATACTTAGATCTTCATGAGTACTATTTCCCTTTTTCCGATTCATCTTGATCGTTGATGGAGTTTTAGGTCTATGAATACTGTCTGAGCTCCTTCTTTCGCATCGTTTTCCTTCAAAACCACGAGGACATCTAACAAAAACATTTCAAAATATATATATATATATAGTATATATAAACTAGTAAACACACATGTCATTTAAATTCCTTCTAAACAGTAGCTTACTAAATAGATGACTGCAGCCTTTAACCTTTCATTTATAGCAAAGTCTAATAGCAAAGTCAAAATCAAAATTTAACATTTTGAAGCTTTATTATTATTTCAGTTTGATAACCCCTTCTGAAATGATACTGTATATATATTGCAATATATTTGAAACAGACCCAAATTTAATCTTTAATTCTGAAAAAGCAAAACACGTTTTCTTTGCAATTTATTTACTAGGTATTCTCGATACATCCAAAAGTTCTAATGTTCTAATTTCATCACAAACAAATTTTCCGAACGGCAAAGAATTAGTTTGACATTCAAACAATACAAAATTAATGCCAGTCTTTGTTTGCGGTTTTTTGCATTTTATCAAATTTTCAGTAAAAATTTGAATTCAACAGAATCTTTTGGAATAAATTTGTTTTTAAATTGAATTCGAGAAAGGTTCTTTCAGAAATGTTTCAAAAAACGAAAAAACAAAAATGGACTAAGAGAAACAGAAAGTACCACAAATTACCATAAAATAATTTTGCATTTCAGCCATGAGTTGCTTTGTTTACATTTCGTAAATAAGTGATCAATTCACAGTGATCATGTGATCATACTCCCGTGTCACGTGATTGAAAAATATCGAAATACTCAAAGTTAGATCAAACAACAAATTCTCCTTTGCGCTCCTTTATTGTACTTAAGCACTTACTTGCAGCGACGAACTTCAGAATATCTCTTCAGTGTGCTGTTAACGCACATACCCCCATTGAGGCAGTAATTAGGAGTACAAATGTAAACACCTGAAATTAATATTTTGAAATTAATCTTTAAAAGACTCCAGCGAATTTGATCCGTTTAAATAGTATATAGATATTTAAAACAAAATATAAATTCTTGAGTTCATTTATTTTAAAACATCTATAAAATAACAAATTGGTTGAATTTCTCCTGCTTCTTCAAAATATTAGCAAATTCAAAATGTACTTGTACGAAATGTACAAAATGTTTCTATCCATAAAGGGCAATTCCTCTCGTCAATAGAATAGTCAGATAAAAATTTATCATTTCAATCTCTGAAGCCCAGTCAATTTCTTAACAATCAAAAAGCATTTAACTAAGCTCAAAGATAAAAAATACGTACTTGTTGTGTTGCAATTTTGATAGTCACGGAGTAATTTGACGCCAGTCGGGCATTTGCATGTATATCCATGTTTTGATGACAACAAACAAAGATGACTGCACAAGCCATTGTATAAACCACATGGATTTTTTGCTGAAAAAGCATGAATGAGCTATGAATAACGTAAAGTTTACTTGATGATCAACATTGTTCCGAGGGATATTTCAAAATAAATTACCCTTGATACCTAACGCACTTTTCTGTATTTTTATCAGTTCATGCAAAACAATGAGATCACGAGTCAACATTCGATTGATTCTCACGAGATTTAAAAACTAAAGCGCCAAATTTTACGTTCGCGTAACTTCAAATGATCACTTAAAACATCCAGTAAAAATACTTTTTGCTACAAGAAGTTAGCTTTGCACCAATAGTATTGCCAAAAAACTTTGGTTATAAGACTCTATTCTTGACCTCAATAATCTTCTTCATTTGGAGCTCATGGAGAACTGTCAATTATTTTACTTCTCGAAATACTACAGTCAACATCTCCGTTAATTCGATCACTAGCAGGAATAAACAATTTGTTGAATTAGCGATTGTTTGAATTAACGAAATTCAGGGGTAAAATACAGATATATATATTACGTATAAACACAGAAATAACAGAAGAAACATTGAGTATTGCATTTTTAGACATTTTAGCGTGATCTTATAAGCTTCTTTAAAAAAATATGCTATTTTCCCTTGAACTGCACTATCTCGCTTGCCCTTTCCATCACCCCTTTTCGAGGAAACAATATTTAAGATGAAAAGATACTGTTTTCTGCAAACACTGCATTTATCTATTGATAGAAAATGTATGTTGCAGAAAATGTATGTTTCATTTTTATCGTGATTCTCGTAATTACTATATTATCTTCGATTATGATTAAAGACGTTTTTATATAACACAGAACTTTTCATTTTGCTCGAATTAGCGAAAGTTCGACTTTTCGGGAGTCAAGTAATCAGATTGATGTTGTCAAGAATCAATAAGAATGTTTCAAGGGGATTAAAAAACTCTGTTAGAATTAGCAAAGGTTCGAATCATTGCGATATAGAATTACCAGATAGATATTGATCGTAGTAAACGGCAATAACAGTCTTCACTCGCAAATGCAAATATTTACAACCAAGTTATGAATTTTTCTTCAAATTTCCCAAGATGTCCAAATCTGTTTACAATTCAGTGCTTGCCTGGTAAAACTCTTATGGCCAGGCCTACTAAACGAGCGGCTGATAAATAAAGCCTTTTTATGGCCTATCAACCTATCATTATAGTGTTGACAGTTGGTGGTCTGGAATCCTATGATCGGTATGCAATAAAAGTAAAAAAAATAACAACCATCTTTAGCGTTATAGTCCATTGAATGATTTTTGACAACTTCCCCCTCACTGCTCGTGTCATGTTTGCATATTTTCCCCCCTTCTGCCCCTACGTATATTTTAAAACAGGGATACCTATTAAAGGAAAATAATAATATCTAAATAAATTGTCTGAAAAACAAACTTAAATCACCTGGTGGTTGTCGAAGAGGGTGATAGATGTCCACGCCCATCATATTAAAAGCTGCACCAATGATCTTATTTCTTGGTTTCCCAGTAAATTTATTTGCCTCAAATATGGCCTCGTCGATCCAGTCAGTCCAATAGACTTTGTCTTCAAAAACAGTGACTGAAAACGGATGTAGTTCTGGAAGATCTGCAAGCTTTCTTCGATCACTGCCATCCAGTTTACTACTCTCGATAACCTTTAGCTTCGCGTCTGTCCAGTAAATTCTCCATAGTGAAAAATCAATGGTTATTCCATTTGGCCAACTACCTGTCAGATTGTGTAAAGTAATCCGCGTTTCCAAATCGCCATCCATACTCATTTTTTCAATTTTTGCCTCACTTCCCCAATCAGTCCAATACACGTGTCTAAAGAAAAAATATTTGGTTATATGCATGCATTAAATATTAACGTTTCTAAAATAGTTCACAGAAAGAGGAGTTAGCTCTAGGCTCATTACAAATTTATAAGTATTTGCTCTCTGCACCTTAATCTTATGCTCTGACTGTAACTCACAAATACTCTATATAGAGAAAACACCCTGACTTGCTGCGGCGATAAAAAGCTGTCACAGCAATCAAAGAGCAGTATTTCAAGTAATGTTAGAAAGAATCTTTTCCTTCCTGGGAACAAAATGTTTATTGTAAAAATTTTTTGCGAGTATTTTTTGTTGTTTTCTTTGGGGAAAAGTAACACAAACAAATTTGCATGAACGTGGGTAAGAAATGATATATAATATAGATATAACATAACTAGCATACTCTACGCTGTGGATACTCTAAGCTTTACAATGTTCGGAAGGAACCCGGTAAGCAATGTAAAGTTTTATCTTGTTTCTATGACATGGCAAATCCAATCAAGTTTTCTAATTTAAGTTTCTAAAGAAAAATTGTACTTTCACAGTTGCATGAATCTCGTGGATTATTCAGTTAATCCAAGCAAATTTGTAGAGTGCTCTATCCGAAACATACACATGCAGGTTTTCCAGAATCTTTGTACAGAAAATTTTGCATCTTGCATTCAATTAATTTTCATGCCCACTCGTTGTTAAAAATTTGATAAAAATTCTGGCGCTCCAAGGCATTTTCCAACACTGATTATTAAAAACACGTTTCAAAGTTAAACAAACTTCTACAGGATAAAAGATAATGAAGAAAGCGAGCGTTAAGAAAAAAAGTTCGAAGGGTAGATTCGAAAAAATAGCAATAGAATGTGACGTAGTAAGTAGCAGGAATTGAGAAATATCGAGGTTTAGATTCAGAACGAGGTCAAATGCGAGTGCAAGGTTGGAAAGTGCACTCAAAAGGCGATTTAGCAAAAGAAATAGCTTTATTTGTAAACCTTACATTCTATTTTAACAATGTTGAAGGTTCTTCATAGATCAGGCCTTCTACCTGTCGCTATATTTGAGGCAATTTTCTCTTCAGCTTGTTTATCCAGAAATAGTCAATTTCATGTAAAGTAAGATTTAACTTTTCATAAAGAACAACATCAACAACAACAGCAACAACAACATATGTTGACTGAACAAAAACAAATCACCACTAACTCATCACTGCTGGAGCTCTTTAACACGCAATATTTGATGTGCTATTTAGTAAGTTAATGGTGCTATAAAATACGTGATTTCACGGTATGACATTTACAAAATATTGATTCATTTGCCCTATGCTATCATCGCCCAAAAATACTAATCTACAAGGTTTCTAAGAGAGTTGGTTACAAGTAGGTTAACTTACCTTCCATTCTCAGTTGGGTCTACAGCGATACCTCGAGGTTCCTGCATCCCAGTGTCAACAAGGACTAAACTAGAAGAACCGTCAAACTCGGAAACCTCAATTGTATCTAAACCAGCATCTGACCAGTAAATCTTGCGACCGATCCAGTCAACAGCCACACCATCTGGCGCTGCTCGAGCTTTTAATTGTATAATTGGAATCAATTCCTTAGGTTTGCTAAGTACCACCGCTGAGATCGATTTAGCTCCCTGATCAGCACAATAGACTCGTTCCTCAACAACATCGTATGCCAAGCCAATTACTGTATTCATATCTGTAGCAATAAGTTGTAGGTCAGAACTATCAAGTGTGATTTTGTGGACATTATGACGATCAGAGAAAATTAAAAATGGTCTTGGTCCTGTGAAATAAACAAGAAAGCAACTATTAAAAATAAAGAAATTGGAAAAATCACTTTAAAATAAAATGTACAGATAACGAATTGGCGAAATAAGTTCAAACTAAATTTGTGTTTAACATAATATTTCATTAAAAGAAAGCAATCCAAGTACAATAAATGCAGTCTCCTTTTCCGAAATCCGTAGCATTCCGACAACGGCATGCTCTGAAGCTAACAACAAATAGATTCTAAGCAATATTCATTTGCAAAGAGTTGCACATGTAAACTAACTTAATTTGTATGATAAACTTGCATTGAAATATCTTAAATTAATGCAATTAATGTTCCCCCGGCATTTACCTCCGGAAAATATGACGTTTTACGTTGTTTATCAATGGGCCTTATGCTCTTCAAGGGTAGACTTCCTCCTAATTCTGTCTCTTCAGTCAGTAAAACGTGTATATTACAAAAACCTTCTGCGGAGGAGTATTCTCGAAAAATTGGGAGAGAAACAGATTTGTAACTTTCGCAAGGAATTTGATTTTTCCCTATTGTCACCGGACCACTTTTTGTCCGCGACTTTTGCCTTTGATTTTAGCCAATCATCGGTCTTTTCAAACAATAGAGTCTCACGAAATTTTATTGATAATATGAAAAAGCCGGAGGTAAATTGATGTATCAAATCTGTTAATAAACCACAACAACACTTATTTTTAACATGGCCGACTCACTGAAATTAAAAGCTGTGGAAAGCGCTGCACAACTTATTTCTGTTGAAAACCTACGAGATTACCAGATAAAATCATTCGTTGGCTTGCTTGAAGGGAGAGACGTTTTCGTTTCTAAGCCAACAGGTTCTAGACAGTCGGCTGTGCACCAACTGTACCCTTTCGTCAAAGATATTTATGATATTTTGCTCCGTGTCGTGATACTGAAGATTCTTTTGCGAAGATAACATTGCACAAATCATCAATGAAAAACAAACTAAAACGGCCATATTGGTAATCCAGCCATTGATATCGCTCATGAAGGATCAGATTTCGTTTTTGAAGGGAACGAATATGAAAGTTTGCCGGTGAATTGAGTTTTAACACTTTTATTACTTTCTACTTTTTAGTTAGGCCCTCGCCTTAGTCTACTTATAAAGCAAGCACTTGCACCAGCACTTGGTGTAATATGTTCTAATATTTTTGTAGGTGTCTCTTTTTGCTTCCCGTTCATTTTATGCATTTTACTTGCAAGGATGACATGGAAATATGATACATATCATTTTTGACATTACATGTTTTTCACCACAGGTGTAATTGTCGAGTTTTCATTGTAAATATCAACAATAACCATGTTAGCAGGAAATAACCATTCACAGAAAACCACATCTTTCATTTAATTCAACTATGCATGATGGAACACCCTGAAATGTTACATGGGTTGTCCGTGAACGGGTAAAAATCAAATCCTTGTGAAAGTTACAAGTCGCAAATTTTCCTCCGCAGAGGACTTTTTGACGCTTTACTGATATTTACTGATAAGAGGTAGACTTGGAGCAAGTCTATTCCAAGGGTGCCAGGGTTAAGCTCTATCATTTGAATTCATTTTCATTTTAGTACTCTGTATTATTAACTGAAGCTGGAAATTGTCAAATAACCTAGAAAAGTAAATAAGAATTCAAACATCTGAGAAGCTTATTCTTTTTATTTATTATGTTTATTTACCGTAATGCTTTGAATTAACGCTCCGCCCTTCTTTTAAATGTCCCCGCCCCACCACGCCCCACCACTCCAGAGTGCTTTTTTAGTTTAACTCTTTTTAGTCCTCCTCCCTCTTCCCTCGTCAAAAGGTCAGGCCTAATAACAAGCACCCTTCGGGATCAATCGTAACGTTTAAGTTTTAAATAGGATTGACTTCTACATAGGATTGACTTCTACATAGGATCGACTTTTACATAGGATTAATTGCAAATTTTACTGTAGATTATCTATACTTAACATCCTAGCAAATTCAAGAGTTTATTAAACGCCCTCTTCGAGTAAACGCCACTTATCTAATAGAGTCTGAAAAAGGTAATGAACGCCCCAGGCGGTTATTCGAAGCATTACGTTATCGTAGTTTCTGTAATGTTCCATAACGCAAAAAAAGCAAAGCATACGCCTCAATGAAAAAATTAGACACTTGATATATTTGATCGAAAAAAGAATAAATCCTACCAATCGCTTTGCATGTTCTCTGGTCTGACTCTAAAACGTAAGTTTGCATGCAAGAGCATTTAAAGCTTCCCTTTGTATTTTCACAAATCTGACTGCAAGATCCGAAAATCATACATTCATTCAAATCTAGAAAAGAAAAGGTTCAATATGCATAGTAAGATACAGACAGTAAGATACCGACAACTGAATACTTGGTAAGTCTGTGAAATTTCGATATTAAATCTTTATAAAATCACCAAATTGGCACAGCTTAAAGAAGATAATCTTAACGTTGTAGTTGTCCTTTAGTCTACCAGGTGGACTGAAAAAATGTCTACAGTACAAGACATGTTGGTTTTTAAACTGTAACTATTGAACAAAAATGCGTGCGAAATACTAACTTAGAGTTTGATTGCCACACGAGCTTCTAGGACAATCTTCAGATATTTAAATTGCAAAACTAAAATTACCCTTATTTTAGGCTTTGGAGTTGATTTGAAGAATCATCTCGAATTCCAGTCCATGAATTGGACAGCTAAAGCATCCTCCTCGCGCAAAATCAACAACAGCAAATGCGAATCCATAACAGAAATAAACATTAATACTGAAGAATTACAAATTCAAAATCCCAAGTCGATTTCGTGTTAACAGGTTTTTTAGCTGTTATTTGATGGGCTGTAATTAATGGTGTTTTTTTTTCTTTAAATCGACTGCAAATTTAGAAGTACATGATAATTTTAGTATTTTAACAGTATTTCGTATTTCACACAACATTACCCTACAAGGTTGTGTGATATCTCAAACTATAAGCTAGCCTTGTCGCACGTATTTCCATTTACCTTTCGTAGCCTAAAAACCAACCCGCAGCCAAACAGCCAGCCCGCAGCCAAACGGCGGGACATATTTTTGGTCCACCCGGTATATAAAATGACGTGTTGTCAAGCTAGCCTTGTCGCACGTATTTCCATTTACCTTTCGTAGCCTAAAAACCAACCCGCAGTCAAACAGCCAGCCCGCAGCCAAACGGCGGGACATATTTTTGGTCCACCCGGTATATAAAATGACGTGTTGTCATGAAACTAAAACAATGGAAAAAGAGCACAACATTTCATCAACGTTGATCGGTGCGGCCTATTAAAACAAACACAAAATTTCATTGACAAACAAAAATCCTGCCTATAACGACGGTTCCAAAGGCCAACTGATTGGAGCAGCTGCGTGGTGCGTGCAGACTCGACTGGCTCTTATCAAAAAAATTTAGTTGAATGAAAATCCCTGCAATTTTTCATTCAACTGTCATTCAACTAAACCAATCGAGTCTGCACGCAGGCTAAGCCGATAAGGCTTCTAATCAAAGACAAACAGTAGACTTCCGAGTATTAGAAACACCTATACACGAAACCTAGTACAACAACCACCCTCGCAGAACAAAGGCTGTGCGCAGGCTAATGAAACCCAGATACTGATAGTCTAAAAAAAACAATGAAATAAACAATAGCTTTTGCTGCCAAACAATTGGCTAGAATTTAAAAATAGGTTTTTCTCATTTACAGAACGATATGTTGCAGTCAGTTAATATGATGAGGATTTTGCAACATGCCATTGCTGATCATAAAAAGGATAGCAGTATACAAAATAAACGGTTTAAAATCACGTGAACACAGTTTTTTTTTTAATTTTTACCTTCGCAGGTTTTTCCATCCTGCTCGAGCTGAAAACCGGGTCTGCATTTGCATTCATAACCAATAGTTTTGTCAACACAGATCTGATTGCAATGTCCATTTTTAAAAAGACATTCATTGATGTTACAGCTCATAGGCTGATCTTCGCCATGATCACAATCTAGATGACCGTCACACAATTTGCTTATCTGTATACACTTTTTGCTGTGCTCGCATTGGAATAAACCAGGACCACACGACACAACTGAAAAAAAAATAGGTCGAAATATTAGTTGCACGACCACTCAACAATATTTTAAACTCACTCCCCCCGGGTGACTGCAAAAAAATTCCAACGTTTCAAAAATTACCAAAATTTGAGTTTGTTGAAATTTTCAAAACTTTATTTTTCAGCTAATTATCAAAATCAATTTTAAAATTTAATTTTATATTTAGTACGCGATCAAACGAAGACGTAATTTAGACTTGAAATGCCTGATTTTGATCTGGTATACTTTTGCAAATCTTTTGTAATTTGAATATAAAGTAAAACTTGACTTTTCTAATTCTGCATCATAACTATAGCAATTACTAACAATATAAAACCATTCGAAGTCGCAATAACGTGATTTATTGATTTCTCGTTAATTAATTATACCGTGCATCAACACCAAGTCGTGTTTAAAGTGACAAAATTACATCACTATTGATGGGCTGGTGAAGTAGCATTATTAAACTCAGTGAAATTTAGAGTTTTTGTCAGCGACCTACTTTTGATACATATTATTGTGCGGTTCTGAATAATAATCAAATTACATTTTTTTATTCATCTCCATCATTTGATGTTGTTATGATTTTCAGAATTATCAAAAGGATGCTCATATAAATCACAACAAGCATTCTGTTTGCCAAAATTACAAAATAGCAAATTCTCAAATTTCTCTACTTTTTTTGGTCTTGCCCATGGTTGATGAAAAATTGTTTTTAGTTCGTTAACAAAATCGAATTTTGGTGATTTTTAAAATGTGGGTAATTTTTTTAGGGGGGGGGAGGGAGGGGAGTGGTGATCTGTTGGTTAATTCAAACTGTTTCGTATAACCATTAAAAGGCTTACTGTGGTGATTTAGTTTTGGCTATTTTGAAAAATCGACATCTCGAACAAATTTTCATTCACCACGAGAGTTCTATATAAACAGTTTTTAACTGTATGAAAACGAAGCACTAATGTCAACATACATTGCTGAACGTATGACACAAAAACCAAATATTTTTAATGATCTCAGTACAATCAACCCTGCAACTTTTCAAGAAAATAAAAAACTCAAAATGAGACTCCATAACTTGTTTTCAAACGTTGTGAAGAGAAAAGGCGGGAGAAGGGGGGAGGGACTAACGGGGGAAAAAGCATACGCCTTTGCGTATTTTACGTTCAAACATTCCATTAACTGTTAACGAGGATACCTTATCTAGATGGGGGATAGTCTGCCATGCCATAAGAAATAAAACAGTTCAGCATTCCGCTTCCACATCGTATTTTTAAACCCATACTCAAATGGTATTATTATTACAAAAAGACATTATTACTCTGGAATCATTATCAATGATCATACAGTAACAAATTCACCAAATCACTAATCATATAAACTTGAATCCACAAATCACACATGTGCAACTCCCAAATCACGAAATTTCAAACATCGATCACAAACTAATCACTAATCAAAATAATCACCAATCACATACAACAGTATTTTTCTTGACGTTAATCGGTTTTTCTTGCAAATGAATCACCAATAAGACCTGTATTTCACCTCAGTAGGGGTCTGATTATTTTATTCATGTTAATTTAACAATTCAGCGTCTGATACCTTTTTTTCTAAATCGAATCACCAAACAAGAATTGTTTGTAACTTACAATTTAAACTAGTTAATCAAAAGTATATCATCTCACTTTTTAATATCTATTTTAAGCCCAGACCTGTAATTCACCTCAGTAGGGGTCTGATTATTTTATTCATGTTAATTTAACAATTCAGCGTCTGATACCTTCTTTTTGAAAAGGAATCATCAAACAAAAATTGTCTGCAACTTACAATATAAACTAGTTAATCAAAAATATATCATCTCACTTTTTAATATCTATTTTAAGCCAGCACCTGTATTTCACCTCAGTAGGGGTCTGATTATTTTAGTCATGTTAATTTAACAATTCAGCGTCTGATACCTTTTTTTCTGAATCGAATCACCAAACAAGAATTGTTTGTAACTTACAATTTAAACTAGTTAATCTAAAATATATCATATCAATCTCACTTTTTAATATCTATTTTAAGCCAAGACCTGTATTTCACCTCAGTGAGGGTCTGATTATTTTAGTCACGTTAATTTAACAATTCAGCGTCTGATACCTTTTTTTTGAAATCGAATCACCAAACAAGAATTGTTTGTAACTTACAATATAAACTAGTTAATCAAAAATATATCATCTCATTTTGTTATATCTATTTTGAGACAGTACCTGTATTTCACCGCAGTAGGGGTCTGATTATATCAATACATTCAGGGCATGGTAACAAAAATGTTATTTTAGTCAAAATTCGTGTGAATTAAGATTAAGAAATACACTGTCTGCTGTCTTCAACTAATAATACACGTGGATTTAGTTTTAAATTTTCCTTTTGTCTTTTGTCTATTTTGTTACTTTAGTCTTGAATTTGGAACATGTAAATTTTCGAGAAACAATACAATACTGAAATTCTACTACACGAGCAATGATCGACATAAAAACCAATTTTCACACAGAAGTTTTAATGCAGTTTGTTGTTGTCGGGAAAATGAGAAAGCAGCATAATATTTACACGATAACGGGAAATATCAAACTACTGCAACATTTTCTGAAGTACACGCCCAAGCTAGTTAAATATCAGCTTTTCTTCGGTCGAATAGAACACGAGTATGATGTGATGTTAGCTTTAGATGTATTATATGTTGAAGAAATAAACTGATTTGAAATGAAGTACAGGGTGACCCAAAAAACGTTTAGGCGTTTGAAATTCGAGTGTGTTATCAGTCAAGCTCGTTTAGACGTTGCCATGAACAGGAATGGCTAAATTAATTCTAGCAATGTCAAATATTTCAGCAGCACATTAAAAACGATTTTGGTTTTGGTGCATGATATAAGTTGTCATGAAAAATCAATAAATACGATGCAAAAATATATATTGCTGCATTAAACGCTTTAAAATGCATGTTTTTATTTAAATTACAACATTTTTGAAAATTATAGCTCAAAATTGGGTATTTGACCCTTTCACCCCAGGAAGGGCCATATGGCCGATTGACAAACAACGTAAAACGTCAAATGTTCAGGAGGTAAATGAGGGCAGAAGTTTATATTGATTTCAGACATGCAACGTAAGTTTAAATTATACATTAAATTGGTTTGCATGTACTACCCCCTTGTAAAATAAAATTTACATAGGATTTGCCTGTTTAGTGGAAACAAATCTGTGCATGAAAGGACTAAATGCGAACAAACAGCAAGACGTTTAGGGCATATGGTCTTTATCAAGTAATAAACAAACATAAGATATTTAATATGTTACCATTATTTCAACTTTAAAGGCCGTACGACTAAAATATTCATATTCACTTTGGTACCAAACCCAACATTCTCATATTATTTATCCGTTGAATTCATTTATCCAGTGTTGAATCTTTTGGTTTAATTGTTTAATTTTTTGGTCACCCGGCACATACAAATATAGTATATATATA
>JAYJMH010015231.1:0-21645 GCA_036873815.1 Phacellophora camtschatica
AAGAATGTGGGACTGGAGCTCGTTTTCCAAGACCTGTCAGTTGAATACTGGAAAAAGTATTGATACTATCCAAATCTTCGTTATTACTTAATACGTCCATCTTCTTGTTCGATATAAGACACACGTTCGCGCCAAAAAGTTCTCCTAAACCCTCGTTTTCCCAGGCAGTCAAACAGAAATCAAGAGGATCAAAGTCCGAGTCTATTATATCCAATATATCGCCTCGACCGTCTTCCTGAAAATTTTGATTCCATTCCTGTATGACTTTTCCTTGTTGTTAAAAAACATACATCGCCCGACCATCGCACGAGAACAATAAAAAATATTTTGGTTGCAAAATGTTTCGTAAAATCGTGTCAGCGCATCTTTTCAATTTATTCGACCATCGCACAAAAGTTATGCGATATGAAAAGTGACGTTGGAGTTTACTTCCAATACGAGGCAATTAGAATATGGATTACAAACAAAAATTTTAAAAAGATCTTGCTTCAGCCTTTGTGTTTGCATGAGAAATATCATTCTGCAAGATTGTAAAATTCATTTTTTGTCGAATTTACGAATATGTAAGTAAATGAAACGAAAAAATCCGACCGTCTTACGTGTGTACTGTGCGACTGTCTGGGTCCGCCCCTGCACATTTTGAATCACTTATGCTACCGATTTATTTTTCTCTGTTTATATTTTGTATACTGCTGGGTGACTAAAAAATGTGGGACGTTTACCTGCTTATATCTTGGTTAACCAATGAGAAATTTGAAAATTTGAAGATATTATGGGTAGATAGAAGGTCAACTTAGATTAGAAAATTTATTTGACAAAGATCGGTAATGCCACTTAACCCAGAAGTGATTTGTTGGAAAAGGAATAAGAAAAACTTTGGAGAAACTAGTTCACCCTTTAATTTCTCATAGAAAAGAAAAATTTAAGGTAAAACCTGGACCATTTTCTCCAGGAATTTATGGCTGCTTTATAAAGACTATTTTCTAAATAATCGCTCGTAACAATGGGATTTAACTTAAAATAAACTCTAGTCTGTTGATTTTGGTTGTTTGAAAATTGAGATGGTAAAGTTCAAATTTGCCTTGCACTCAAAACAAGAGGTTTTGATTTCAGCCTACTCACTTAAAGGGTTGTGTTGTAGGATTTTCTTAATCACGGCGGTGTTCTATAAACATGCTTTGTTGTTGAAAAATTTGTGAATAATGATTCCAAAAAGAATCTTGAAAATCAGTTGTCCATGACTAAATTTGTTTTCAGCTAAAATTGCTGTTTCACTTTGGTACATTTACGGGGAAAAGGTAAAGCACTTCATATTGGTCATGGAATTATCTGCATCCATCAAGCGTTTAATTTTCAGTTTTTTTTTTGTTCGAGTGCATTTCCAAGCACTATAAATTCCTTTCGGAAAACACTAAGATTTAGGAGGTCCAAACACGTAATTTAGACCAAAATTTAGACCTCTAGGGTTCTCTTTCATTCCAAAATCTAAACCTCTGGGACACTCTTTTCACTAACATTGTTATGCTATTTCTTAATATCTTACCCAAAAATGTCAAATTAATGTCAAATTTTGGAACAAAAATTATGCTTTTTAAGAAAACATTTCAGACCCAAAACTATATTATCGAAATTGAAATGTTACCCAAAACAGCAATTCAAATTTATATGGTAAAGAATTTCGTTGTATTAAAGCAAAAATGTTTCAAGCATATGTAAGAAGTTTTTTTCTTGGACTCTTCAAATATGACACTCTTCGACCCAATGCAAATTTCAAAGAGATGCAAAGCAGTGCAGTTTTTCCTTCAGTTTAAATGCAAAATCAAAATATCTCTCATTATTATGGATTCAATGTTGGAGAACATTTGTACGAAATGTCTTCATTTTGCAAGCACCATGGTGAGTGTCTGCACAGATTTTAAAATTATCCAGTTTAGGCTGTTCAAAAAGTTCACAATTGAATTCTTAATAATCTAGATCATCAGGTTTTTGAAAAAGAGAAGTTTTATACTCCCAAGTTTAATGGGTTTTCTTTATCTGAAAGAGATAATCAAGCAGCAACACGCTTCTCTATTCAATCAAATTTTACAGCAATTTGCAGCAGGTTTATCATATATTTTACGCTATTTTACGTTATCTTCCATGTTTTAAATTTCTTATCTTGAGTACTACATCAATAGAATTTCTGAGTACTGCTCTAGGTGTGGTTCTTTGGGTTCCGTTTAAACACATACTTTTGGTAGTTATCAACTAATCAACTGCTCAAGATTATAACCTAAGCAGCTGCTTAGGCTGCATAGATTTGTTCCACGCTCAATCTATATCAATGTATTTAAATTTTTCATGCAGAATTCTATCCAGAGCCTAAAAATCATTAAAAATTAAAAAAAAAACAAATTTTAACTAATAAATTAAATTTTTTATTAATAAATTTTTAGACTCTGGCACCCTGGGTAGCAGAATTCGTGTTCGTAAAATGATGCGATGTAAAAAGAAATGATATGAATTATACTTAGAGCTGTAAAGTTAGTAAAGTTCCCGCGCGTCCAACTAACTCCAAGAACTAAAAGTGAGACTTGTGCAAGTCCAACTTTGAGCAAATATTAATTGAGGCATGGATGTGTGCACAGTGCACTGTGATCATGCGCACTTTCATCATTGATGCCTGAGAAGGGAGAACGGAGGCAGATGCTCTCTCTGCCTTTTCCATGTGGCCTTTTCAAAAATTGATAACTACATGCTCTGCGTGAAATAATTAGTACTATAAAATAGAAAAAGCACATTTTGACTATACTACTTTGAGGGGGCCATTATGAAATCTAAGTCTTTCGTTTTTTTAATGCTATCCCTCCCATTCTAGTTTAGGGGTAGACTTGTTGCCCGAGTCTCGATTCGCTCTGCCTGAAGTAATCAGATTAGTTTAGGGGTACGTGGTTTTGTACTAAATTTAGATGTGATTAATTTTAACTATTGTAATTAACTCATACAAGCCTGTAATATTTTATTCTCTTTTTTTAGAAAATATATTGTAAATTTTTAATTCAGTGGCATAAAAATGTATACATACAATTGCCATTATCGCGAATTTGACGTAAATTCGCCACTATTGCAAATTTTTCCCAACGAAAAATATGTCGAAATTCTGCTCTCCAATGAAAGTCTGTCTAATAATACTGTCTTAATCTTGATGTAATGAGCGGGGTAGCAATCCCGAGAAAATCTAAATGGTGTGGTTTTAAAATTTTATTTGTTGTCCTCATGCACTTATGCACTGATTCTCGCCCAAATGCTCTTCGAATTATACGGTTCTGGTTTGTAGCAAGAGAATGGTAATTTGTTGATTTAAAAGGCACTTTTTAAATTTTTAAAACAACATTTTTATTAATTTTGAACTGAGTACTAAGGTTTCTAAACTTTTTACAATTCCACTTCTGGTTTCCTGCAAGTTAATTTTTCAAAAAATCCTTTGATCCAATGTTTTTTTAATCCGAAAATTCCCTCTTCCATTTTCGATGCATTGTTTTGGATCTTTTTCTTCAAGAAAAGTAACTTTTGCGCATGCTCATTATTCTTTTCGTTTGATTCAGATTTTTTCCTAGATAAATCACAATTCAAAAATGGCGGACGGCGAAGAAGTATTTCTGTCGATTCTTCACGAATATTTTTAGCTAAACTTTTACTTGGAACTAATAGGCACCGTATAAAAAGAGAAACATGGAGCATTTAGATTTGGCAATAAGTCGGGATCAAGAATCCGTGTACTCAAGTAGTGATGAGGGAGAAAATGCTGTAATGACGGACAGAGTTTCGTCTCTCGCAGCTGCAATTTATGCTGAGTTCGAGAACATGATACAATCTTATGGCCAAGGAATTTTGGACAATTTGATGCCGATGGTTGTAAATGTATTAGAACAGCTTGATGCATCGTATAGTGAGGGAAAGGAACAAACTCTCGAACTGGAAATGCTGTCAGAAGACAACGAACAGTTGATCACTCAGTATGAACGCGAAAAACAACTTAGGAAACTGGCTGAAACTGTAAGTAGTGTATTATTCATGGTAGTGAATGAAATAATTTTTTTGACTGACAGTAGTATATTGAATGTCTAATTCCTGTTTTGTGAATTTTTATTTTTATTATATTAGATAGTCGTTTCCTGATCCAGGAAAATCATTGTATATTGCATGCCCCACCCAAAAAACCATGCATGCATTAAAATAGTTTTTGTTAATTGCATGAAACTGGATTGTGAATGTTCGTGAAACCAACCAAGACATGTTTTTAAGGGAACCTTTACAAATTTGACTGTTTATTAGATTCACAATAAGAAGTTAATTAATTTAAACTGTTGTCTTCTGCTGTGCTGTTTAGTGTTGTGTTATTAGCATCACTGTTGCTGTGCTGTTGACACATCATGTTAACAGACTCAACCATAAATGAGTTTTGTATTGATGTTATTCAATTCACTTTTCACCTTCCTAACTGATTGGGCATAACAATTGATGAACAACATTCCATCACATGGATCAAATTTAATTTATTTATGCACAAACTAAATAAAGTGTAAAAATATCTCTACATTGAATTTTTCATAAACTAAGAATGTTTTTGGAAACTTGTAAAAAATGATTTAAATAAAAATAAACGCAAGCTGGTCTAGGTGTCAGGAAAAAAGACGACACAGAAATCTTTGGTCGCACAGGGAATTGAACAATGAGACATTACAAAAACTTTGTTTTCTATTGTTTAAAATTGTCTATTGTTTTCTATTGTTTTCTATTGTCTATTGTTTCTGATTATTCTAAATCAATTTATATTATTTTTATGTGCACAAAATTTAGGAAAAGAGACTTGAAAAGTTTGCTCAGGTTTGAAAGTTTCTAACTGCACACTGAAAATATATGGTTTGTACATGTTGTCAGAAAGAGTAATAGAAGAACAATGGAACAATGAAATCAAAGCAGTCAAAATGCACGTTTGATTTGATGAAATATGTGCCGAGTTTCAATTTGAGAAATTTATAACCTGAAGGCTAAAAGCACCTGTGTTTAAAAAATTAAGTTTGGAAGAAAATTATTATCTTATATAATTCATTTAAAAATTAGAAAATGAGATCTTGCTCATCCCTTTATTGTTTATGAACAAATAGTTTTTCAGCAGATGTTTTTGAACAAATGGCTTACTGGTGAAGTAGAATTTTTAAAGGAAGAATTTAATGTAATATTATGTGGGTTTTTACATCTTGTAATGTTTAATGATTTGTTTTATGAAGTTTTAAAACCTGGAATGTCTGAAATGTAACATTATCTGGAAATGTCTTAAGATATCGTCATATAAGACTAGGTCATAATAATAGTTATAATTGTGTGGTTTGTACAATAGCGTATAGTATAATGGTGACATCTATTATTGTGTAAAATGAAGTCAGCTGACAACTTAACTGTAGAACACTATGGAATCTCTAATGAAATTGAGCATGGAGGCTCTTGTGCTCATGGAATAGAGCTTGGAGTCTGAGAAAATTTTTTGAAATCACGCCTTTCAATCACTTGGAAACTCTGAGTTTTTGTTGTCTCCACAGTGGAATATGAATTAGAATGGGGACTCAGCCCCCCTGCGCACCCTCTATTACACCACTGATTCTATATTGTATGCTAGGTCTCAAGGATGCTTGTGACATTAGGTAAATGATGATAAATGATGAACAGGAACATTCAAGTATAACATTAGATTATGATGATATGGGTTATTTATAGCACTTTTTATTTAGTTTTATTATTTTTGTCAGGTGATCTAATTTGATGTTTTTTATAGAAATATCTTGAATATGAAGATGCACAAGATCAAGAAAAGAGGAATCTTCAATCTGAAATTGAGGCACTGGAGTTGCAAAATAAACATCATGAAAGTAAAGGAAAGTCCCTTCATGATCAAAGTAAGTTTTCTTCATTTTGTTTTCATTTACATTTTAGGAAATATGATATTCTTTTTGTCTTGTTAAATTTAATGCAATGCTAACAAATTGAGAATCTTCGTCAAGCAGTTTATGAAATTAAGTGCTTTTTTTAAATATATAACATTTTGATATTCCTCCTTTTTGATGTATTGATTTCATATTTAGTTGAAAGGCTTGATGAAAGATTTTCTGAAAGTAAGAAAGAATACCAAGCACTTCATACACGACACACAGAGGTAAGTCAATCACTGAAAATTATTATAAGTTGTTAATGGCCCAGAAGATTTTGATATTATAGAATGCATGCTTCTTTCTAATAGTATCATTTAAAAATTTACATTTGACAAAATTTAACTGTTTTGTTAAAGTTGATGTTAAAAATGACTTTTTAGAAGATGTTGTTTAATGTTGTGTTCAGTTCTTTTTTAACTAATCATAGAAAATTAATTTTATGGAATGGTAGATTATATTTGACTATGCATGGATATTTTTAATTTGTTTTCCAAAATATAGAAACAGTGAGTTAAATAATAGAACCATTATATTTTATTTCTCAGAAAAGGTATGATAGTGAAAAGATATATATTACCTGGGATATACAATGCTTATTCTTGGTGCAAGTTTTAATTTTTATCTTTTAACAAAATTTAATTAAATAGGATGAAGTCCGTTTTTCTTGAAGTTTTTTTTTTGAGAGAACTTTGGTGGATACTGTAATTTTTTTCACTAATATATAAATATTAAATAATTGAATGTTTGCTATTTTATGTTCACTTCTAATTTGCCTTTAACAGATGATTCAAATGTACATGGAAAGGATGGAACATTACAGAAGAATGACATCTGGTTTGCCTGACATATCATCTTCAGCAAGGTTGGTGAAGTTCATTGGTTTTTTATCCATTTTGGTAGCAGTTTTTAGTTTATGACTTAAAGCAGTTTTAAGACTAAGTTTGTAAAATGAGAGAATACGTAGTAGCTATCTATCATATGTTGCCATTGATTCTACCAATGTTGTCAATCTGAGGTAGAGAAAGCATTTACAAAATTAATACAGTAATATATTTTACTAAGGTTATGCATAGTCATGACTATGTTTTATTTGTTGCATAGTCATGACTATGGTTTATGTGTTGGCAATAAAAATTAAAAGAAAATACATAACAGGAAAAAGAAAAAAATCAAGGAAAAGTTATAATTCATCTTACTCAATTTTCTGCTCTTGTTTATTTGAGCCTGTCAATCAGGCTAATTTTCATGAAAAGATTTAGTTAATGGTTGAGGAATTTTTGCTGAAAAATATAATTCAGATTTACACCATTTCATTGCTGTTTTGTTCCTAGACACCTGATAATTTCAGTTGAGGACAATTACCAAAAGTCGAGTGGAGGGATGAAACTATATATTCTGAACATATATAAGCAACTATATAAGCAACTGGGTATTAATTATTTATAATGATAACTTGCTTAAAATTTTTTGCCCTGTCAATTTGATAAGATAATTCTGAGGTTTACAATTAATAAGGTGATAACAATTCTTGATCACACACTGCTTTTAACAATGCTAGATTTGTATGGAAGGCAGTCATTTGTTCTCCTAAAGTTTTTTCGCAGGTGTTGATTTGTAATGTCATTGTGTTCAAATGAATGATGACTTGAAGTTATAGCCTCGTTTTATTTTATTAAGGAATTTGCTATGTTGTTGTGCTTTTAGCATTTTAAAAACATATCTGGTGACATTTTAATATACTGGAAAATGTGTGGAATTATGTTTTATTTCATTGCCTGAAATGCTTTTGCCATTTTTAAAATTTTCGAGTCATAAATCTTGGAAAAAGCAGAAAGGTCTCAGCACTCAAAATCAAGTGATATTATTGCGAAATAGTGTTTTAATAGAAAATGAAATTAAAAATGACGGACAAGAACTTTTCCCCAACATGCAATAGTCTATGTTCTTTTTTTAGAATTCTCTTAGAATCATAGATAATTGATTAATTACTCACAAAGAATCTTGGTTAAGTCTAGACTTGCAAAATTGCAAAATCTGCTCTCTGGCTCATCGATTTATTTGCTGGCGTCACTTAACGGACTGGACAAGAGCGGCTTGTAATTTCCAATTTAGGTTTTTTGCGCATGCTCAGATTGCAATTTGAACTTGAAATAATGTAAGAATGAAAATGTTTTTGTATCCTTTTAGTAAGTCAAGCCCAAAGGTTGTTTTCTTGAATGGATAGCGTGGTGACGTCATTGCCCAGTAAACTATTTGAATTGCAAATCATGATGACTACAAATTTAATGACTTCAATTTTGACATTGTTGGAATGCTTAAAAAATTCTTAAAATTTATAATGAGCATGAATGCAAATACTTCCAAAATTTCTATTTATGGAATAAACTATAGGCCGTGAATGAGGGAATATTGATATGCTGCTTGTGATAAATAAATTTAATATTGTTATTTATTTCGAATACAAAAAAATATCTCAAACGCAAAACGATATTGGAAAATTGCCTTTCAGGCCACCATAGTGCGAACGCATAAAATACGTCACATTCAATATCAGATTTACGCAAAATGTTATGTGGCATGGATACAAAAAATACCAAATTTCAAATATTTATATCAAAATTGTCATAAAATTGCAAGAGGAAGCTGAAAGGAAAAATATGTTGGTCAACAGAGAGAAATAGCATAGTTTCTGTTTTACTTCGTCATTCAAAGAAAGTAAGTAGGTAGGCTGACCCATAGCTGGAAGGCAACCCGAAGGGTCTTTCTCATTTGCTGACACTCTTCTATGCCTTTTCCTGGTACTCATTTGCCGACCTCGAAAGGATAGACAGCTGAGTTGGCTTTAAGTTCCGCAGCCAGAAGTTCCGACAATGATTTTGAAGCTCTCTGCCTTATTCGACCTCCTAATCATTTTCTCATTCAGTTCATCAGTTCAGTTTATATCAGTTCAATTCATTCAAACACTCGATTTCTCCGGCAAAATTTGCCCCCGGTGAATTCCCGGGTGGAAAAAGCGTTGAAATTTTGCCCTGGGAATGTTATCTCCCTTGAACTAAAGTTAAATTGGAAATTAAAGGTTGCAATGCATTCAGTTCCTATTTAGTACCTTGGTTGCATGTATTACATTGCCATTGGCTCTTTTTTAACGATGAAATTATCAGAAAAATAGTTAGGATTGCTTTGCATCAATTTAGGCAGTTGTTATTTAGAAAAAGCAAGTGAGGATAAGTGTCGTTGCGGGCATTGAAGGGAGGCAGAAACACTGATAACCATGATTAAAAGGTTGTGCTTTCATAGGCAGTAAGCTGGTGAAACATGTCTTTGTCGTTCATAACTGAACTCGTGAAGCTGAAAATGCTTTGATTTTGATTTTTACTATTTAAACGCTGCTGATACTCGCATTTGCTCACCTGTAACAGCCAAAGCAAATGTCATTGGACGAAAAAACAAAACTATTGTCTCATCTTAAAATTAGTGGCTAGATTAGGACACAGAGAAATTACATATCATGTCCGTTTCCAGACGCAACTGTTTTGCTATTAGTACCCGACTGAAGCGTCCATTTAAAACGACAACAGCGCAATTGATAGGGTAGTAGCGTAGACATGCTAAGAGATCAACAAGCTCTAAATAGGAAACATGAGTTTAAGTTTAATTCCAAGATCTAACCCTGATAATTTTTGTTTGCTCGTTGGGTTTATTATAATTTAAACATTTTTACTAATTTCACCAAATTTTTATTTTGCAGGAAAAATGTGCAAAAGGGAAATAATGAAGAAGGTATTGTACCTGAAACTCAGCCATCATCAACATCAAGAACTGAAAACGCATCAACTGCTAAGAAGTCTCTTGCAGCGGTGCTTCATGGGGCGACTGATCAAGGGAGTAGAAATGATTTATCTTTTGAGGACGAAACAGGGCGACAACATTATGCAAAGGGTGGTAAGTAAAAATTAGCAGAATTTATTTATTTTTGTAATATTGCATTGTACCGTATTACACCATATTTTATTGTAATTTATTTTTTGCAACTTTAAGGATTGTATCTGACAATTTCTTTGTTGCAAAGAGAGCATGCACATTCATTTCCAGTGAGGCAAGTTTTAATTAAATCTCCAAATTGTATACTATTTCAAAGCGATTTAGCCATTCAAGGCAAAGCAAATTTTTTCAAGCAGAGAATCAAAACATGGCTTTGTTTGTTTTGATTTTTTGCTTGAGAGAATTGGATGGCTAATTGCTTTGAAATTAGCGTGCTAATTTTGCTATTGTTACAAAATCTGCTCTTGTTATTTGGAGCTGTTTTTACTTTTTCGGGAAGTGAATTCAAAGTGTTTGATCGTTGGAAACTTTAAGATAGCTATAATGCCATAATTTTCGAAAACAAATAATCTTTCGTGAAAATTTAATTCAGATTTTTTACGGTTTTGAAGAAGTGCTATGGGTTTGATTGAATTGCTGTAGATTGTAGTTTGTGCCCAATGATAAAGCTGTTGTAAATTAGCTAGGATTTATCTTTGACATAGCACGCGTACTCTTAAATGATTGAGTTTATTTTTAGCATCAGGCAAAGCAGGAAAATCGACTACATTACCAAAAGCACCTGATTTAACAACTGAAACGGAAGGAACAGTACGAAAAGGAGTTATTGATTCTACAGGCGATGCTGCCTTTGCCTTGCATTCAAGCACACCATTAAGACCAAGGCCCTTAAAACGCATTGTCGACGAGAATGGACATGAAATTCACGGCATTGCTCCCGTGGAAAGTGCAAGGAAAGACTTATCTAGTGAGATGTTGAGCTCGGAAGCACAGATGATACTTCAAACAACGCAAGAGCTCAGTGATTCTCATATTGCTGATTACTCGGCCGACGCTACTGAGGCTTTGGCATCAGCTAGTAATTTAGGCCCTCGTAATTTATCAATTGAACAATTAATGGCATCGCAACTTTCATTGGACAGTTCCAGGCTTGCTCGGTTGCAAGACGAACGAGGCTTTGTCATGCCGCAAGAAATTATAGACGAAGAAGGCAGCGTTAATGATCTATCGTTGTTTGCAGAGCTGTCGAATGAGGATCGCCTCAGTGAAATTGCTCATAGAAGTGGTTTTTCGTCGACTGGAAAAGAGATAGATTGTATAATACAGGAAAATAATGAGCTACTGGAAGCAAAGTAAGTACTCTTGTGATGTACCATGTTTGCCAGCAATTTGTAAAGTTATTTGGGATAGGAGATTTGCATTGAACAAGAAGTTAAAAATAAATTGAAATTAAAAATTAGAGGCGTTTATTACTATTCATATGTCAAAATAGAAGGCGTTTATTAAAGGCAGGCGTTCATTTAAAACTAAGCTTTTATTAGAGGAAATACTATATGGTTTCCAGCCTAAATGGAGTAATCGTTTAATAAGGGCTATATTATGTATATATATGGTATTCGAAAATAGTATCCACTTTTATGGCCTAGGCCCAGGCAAAGAAGCTCTTCCAATGTCATTGATTTCTTGGGCAACCTAGGTCCAATACGGCTTCGAAAAATATGGCTTTTACTGACAGATCAAGAGGTAATAAAATTGCTCCGTTGCTGGTCCAAGAAGCCGTTTTTTTTTTGTGCCAATATAATTCGGCCTGTGGTCTGGTAATGTGAGTATTATTAGGTTTGAAATTTGTTTTTGCCAGGAAAAGTTTTAAATTGCATTTAGTTTCTTTGCAAATTACTAAATATAACATTTTATGATTGTGGTTGTCATTAATGTGCTTGAAATTGGAAAGGGTTTAACCATGTTGGTACATTCTAACTTATTAGTTGTCGGTATTGGATGATAATCGAGATAATGACCACAGTTAGATATATGACAAATATTATTCGTTGTTAAAACACACGTTTTAAAATAAATATTTAAGAAGGAAATGTACAACTGTTATTTGCCATATATCTAGAGAAGTGTGTGTCATTATCTGGAGAAAGATCTAACGCCGACCCTACTGTTTTTTTTACAAAGATTAATTTCGAAATTATATTATATACTTCATTTTGATAAAATTTAAACCTGTTCTAAACATATTTTTGTGTTATGCATTTCCGCTTATCTGTTACCTGACATATAATTTGTTTATAAACAACAAGGGCAGATTTTGTAATAATAACGAAAACATTGTTTGTTGTACCTATCTGGTAGTGTTTCGCGGTAATTTTTCTTCATCTGTTTGTAAATATTAAAAACAACAATTTGTAAACAATTTTTGTTTATTTAACCATTATTATTTCTTATTTTTAAGATCAACATGTGTAAATGTTTCTGTTTCAAAGTTTGCATCTTCTGATAATGTTTTAATATATTTTCTGCACAGAACAAAACTGCAAACACAGAAAAACGATCTCCTCAAAAGGATGGAAGAAATAACAAGGTAAACATTTTGCTATAGATTTAAATTTGGATTAATTAGCAGTAAAGACGATCGTTTCGTGTTTGTTAATATCGTATCGTGAATGAAGAGTACTAAGTTAAATTAATTAAATTAAATCTTAGTCTTGGGGTGAGGTTCGTTTTAGACAATATTGTCGAAGAAATTTATCTTCTTGGCTCAACATATATAAGTATTTATTTTGGTAGACTTTTCAGAAACTTTATTATTCACAATAAAATATATCTTATGGTGATTTTGTATTGTCATATAATATTCCTTTTCACAATATTATTCATTGTATGAAAAACATTGAATGAAAAAATTTTGTATAAAAACTCTGCATAAAAAACTGGTAAGCTCAACAGGATATTAAACGTCGACTCATTGCTTCCTAATAATATTCATATAAAAATTCTGTAAAAATCACAATACGTGAACATAAGCAAAGAGACAACACATTCAAATTTGATAGCAATTTCGTTAAAGATTCGCTGCTGGCCAGCATGCTTTGCGTGCCGTTATTCTGCTCTGTATTTGTTTTCACTTGCTTTCACTTGACTGTCAAGAATTACATTATGGTATAGGTTATGTGCGCAGAGCATGCCGGCCAGCAGAGAGTCTTTAATGTAATAAAGATATGTTTGAAATTTATTTTTGCATATTTGTCTGCAAGTTCTTCGATCTGTGGTATCTTTACTGTGGCACATGGCAGTTCTGGGTGAAGTTATTCAAAGCAGTGTATAGTAACCCTTTCACCCCGAGAAGATGGGCCATATGGCATAATACGCCATACAAGATAAAACGTCATATTTTCTAGAGTTAAATGCGGGCAGAACTTTACGTTAATTTAAGATATTTCAACGTACGTATATCTTATAAAGTAACTTGATGTGGTTGTGTATGCAGAAATTAAAGTTGCGTATGATTTGCCTGTTTAGCAGAAATGAATCGGGGGTGAAAGCATTAATAGATAATATAAAGTTTAAAAAAATTATTTTTCAGGGAGAAGGAAATTCTGGAAGAGCAAGTCGATGATATTGGAGTAACGAAAGGAAGATTGAAGCTTCGAGTTACTGAGCTTGAGCAAGAGATGAAAAAGTAAACATACTTTCATTCTAATTTTTATTATTTTTTTTTAATCCTTTCACCCCGAGAAGGGTCACGCAGTCCATTGATAAACAATATAAATCGTCATATCTTCAGGAGGTACACGCGAACACAACTTTATATTTATTTGATATATTTAGCTTGGGTTTATCTTTTGAATTAAGTGGATTGTATGCGTTATTCCCTGCAAAATCAAAAATTAGTTGTCAGTAAATTGGAAATAAATCAAGGTGTGTGGGTTAATCTTAAATACAAAAATATAAATTTCATTACCGTTGTACGAGAGAAGATTTTAAGATATATATATCGTGTTTCATCTTCTTTGTTTATTTTTCAAGAATTTTGCAGGATTAGAGCACAGTAAATCCCCGCTATTAAAAAACTCAGTTTTTGAATCTAGGCTAAAAATTATCTTATATATTAACATTCCAGTGTAGGTTTCATGAATTAGGGTGCAGTTATTAATTATTTAGAAGTCACATTTAAAATAAAGAAAACTGAATTTCTTAAAATTCTTTCCAATTCCCTTTACAATAATTTTATTTTATATTGAGTCACTATTTTGGTTTGCGTTCTTGGGCCCATTTTGTTGATTTTTTAAAAAATAATTATAATTTGACTCAATTATTAAAAAATTCCCAAAATGTTAACCTTTATAATGACATGCACAGATCGTATTATATGGTGTTTCTTAATAGTGGGGATTTACTGTGTATGCCTAAATGCGATATTATTCTATGATAAACAAAGATTTTGACACAATAGTAAAGTTGACACACCAATTTACAAGCAATTAGCCTTCAAAGACAAAGAGAATTCTCTCAAGCGGAATATCAAAATAAACAAAGCCATGTTTTTTTCTAATGTATATATACCGGGTGACCCAAAAAAAAGTTCCGACGTTTGAAAAATCACCAAAATTTGATTTTGCTTAGGTGAGAAGGACAAGTTAATTTTAGAGCTGCCGTTATTTTTGTAACTCTGACGAGTGATGACGTAATTTCGAGTTGAAAGACGATATTTTGAGCTATACTTTTCAAAACTTTTGTAATTTAAATTTGAAAAATATATTTTAATGAAGCAAATGATATTTTGCATCATATTTATAACATTTCTAATAATACGAAGTGATGGCAACTTGCAATCAAATGATTTATTTGTTTATTATAACAACTTATATACCATGCATCAAAACCACGGTCGCTTTTAAACCGGTAAAATTACGTTGTTTTTCATATGCTGGTGAAATATCTGACATTGCTACGATTAATTTAGCCTTTCTTTTACATGGCAACGTAAAAATCAGCTCGATTAATAACGCACTCGAATTTTGGTTATCTTTCAAACGTCGGAATTTTTTAGGGCTGCCGGTATATTATTTTGTTATTTGTTTATTCATTGGTTGGTGGATCTTGCAGTCCTTTTTTTAGTCACCATGTCGTAGGAATTTTAAACACATAACCATAATAATATATTAAATATTAACAACATTCAGTACATCAGTCTACATTGACAACATCAAAATAAAGAATCATAGAAGTTTAATGTAGAATAAGTTGACGCTGTTTGCATTTAAAAGGAATTTTCCCGTTAAAATGTGACCGTTTTAATTTTTATTAGGACTAAGCATGAACTTGAAAAAGCGGTCATTTCAATGAAAGGAAAAAATGGAGAGGTGAGTTTATAAATCTTTTGCACCAATAATGAATAAATTTCAGTGGGAGTATTCCAGAAAAAGGAAGTTACAATTTCTATTGCTTATCTGTTTCATTTTGTTAGCGGGAAACTTTACTGGCGCGAAAATTAAAATGAATATAAGTTATGGGAAATTTCCAAGCCATAAATTGTGAATACTTGTTACTGTTTTGGTGGGTAAATATGTGTTGCTGCTCGATTGATTTATTGAATCAAGAGATTTATTTATTATCATTATTTTTTCTGATTCATTGATTCATTGGTTCATTGATTCAACGATTCATTTATTTACTGATTCATTGATTTGTTGATTCACTAATTCATATATTCATTGATTTATTTATTCATTGATTTATCGATTCATTGATTAATTAATCGATTCATTCATTGGTTATATTTTAGGAGCGTGTGTCTTCTGCTAACAGAAAGCGTTTCACGCGAGTTGAAATGGCTCGAGTGCTAATGGAAAGGAACCAATATAAAGAACGTCTGATGGAGCTCCAGGAAGCTGTCAGATGGACTGAAATGATTAGGTATTATGCATTTTAAGTAGTATGGTTAACTCTTTTGCTTTTCATCTGGGTGCCTTGACGAGAACGAATGAACGAATGAATTTTTATTCATATGTCGAAGTAAAAGAGATAAAGTCATCCAAACCCAGTAATTTTCGCAGGAATTTTTGGCGTGATTGTTCAAGCATCATTCGAGATAGTGCATTTTAAGAGAATGAGGATGGTGTGGTGATTACAACTACTAAAGGAAAAGCACATTAAACACCGACACAAATGAAGGCGTTTAAGGGTGATTCCATGTTTCTTCTTCTTTTAGATCGTTGATTTATAACTTTACATGAAAAATAACTACAGAAACGATACCACAGAGAGCATGTTAGAACATAGCAACTCTGTAGCACAACATAAAACATTGAACAAGACAATGCTTTTTAATTTTACAGTACACATGACCAGCACATCATTTTCAACTGGAAGTCATCCAACTCTAAGCTAATCCAATCCAGATAATAATCTAAATGCTGCATTCTGATCCGTTATTCCATATTGCTCACCACGTTGGTACTTAATGTATCCAACACTGACCACATTTATGTTAAATTGAATAATGGGAACGTTTGGCCTGGCAAAATTAAATCCATAATTTCTCATCTTGGTCTCGATGTTGCTCAATTTTGCTGAGAGCGTTTGACCGCCTAATTTAACAACATAATGACGTCTATTTACGGTTTTGCTGCTTGTATTAACTATTGTACTCTTTAGGATTTGTTTGATTGGTTCCAAGTCTGAAAATGATTCGGAATTCGTGTTTGACTAACCCCGGAATTCTGAAAACGGTGTAGGCTTCGTAGTTTTGGAAGGTCTACTTTGAATCTTCTGCTCCAAAAGGCAGAAGGTTTCCGAGACTTCCGAGAGATTTCTCAATCAAGCACATCCTTCATTTGTTGTATCATTAGCTTTCAGTTCACGAACCAAACTAGATTTGCTTCGCTTGTTTTTGGTTGCAGTGTTTGCACCATTTGCTAATGCAATAAATTATATCTCATGCATTCTATGAATAAAATATTTTTATTGATCTATTGATTGATTGGGAGAGCGGTACGGCTAGACCGAGAAGATGTCATTTCATGGATTTGTGATTAAGATTTTGATTATTTTCATTTTACTTATGGAAAAACATTAATAATTCATGAACTAATACGATTAGAAAATTTTGTTTACAGAGCTTCGAAAGAAAATCACTTGGCAGCTTTGCAACAGAAAAAGCGCTCATCTGTTTGGAAGTTGTACGTAAATTATCTTGCTTCTAATTTTGCAAGGTTTCAGAAAGATAACTATTTTAATCCTTTGGTAATTTCAGGAATACGTCAATAGAATAACTTCAATGTAACACGTGATTACATGCAATTTCATATTAGAAATTCTGATTTATTTTACTAGCTTACTTTGTTTCTCGAAATCCTATTCATCTTTTGACGCCTGCCATTGAATTGGACTGTGACTCGAGGGATAATCGCTTTGAAACCAATTCCAATTTCAATCTCTTTTGTTGAGAGTTTGTTTACATTTTTAAGTTAACCAATCACATCACTAAATTTCGTCACGTTATTATAAACACTGAAAATTGATTGGCTATTTCAGAACTATAAACAAATCAGCTGCAAAATAAAATCCAAAATTTTGTAATGTTCCTTTCCTTTTATATTTTTTTATCATCTTGAAGTTATGGTATGGCCTAAGGGTAAAGCCCCGTTATTAAGAAACCACTTTTAAGAAACGTTTAGGCTCCTTTTCTCAAAATAACAATAGGAAACTAATATAAACTGTTTTAAAACAATAGGGATTGAACTGAAAAACCAGTTTTTTAAATGCGGGGTCTTTAATGTATTAGATTTGATAAGATTTGAAAACTGGAGGCTATCATTGTGTTTACTTTAGGATATTTGAGTTTTTGATAGCTGAACTTGCTATGCTTTCTAACTATATTTGTAGAAAGTGTATAATTTGTGCCATTTGCACGAGTGCAGATTTTGAATAGAGAATACGCAAATATTTTTGCAAAGAACACGCAAGGAATTGGCAAAGAGTTCTCAGATAATTTGCAGGAATTTCTCAAAGATATTATCAGAGAATTTGCAGATAATACACAGTACTGCGCTCAGACTGAACATTTTTAATTAGAGAATTCGCAGAGATTTTCGTGCAGAATACACAAATAATTGGCAAAGAGTTCTCAGATAATTTGCACAAAGTTCTCAAAGATATTATCAGAGAATTCGCAGAGAATACACAGTACTGCACTAAGACTGGACAGTTTTAATAGTTTCTCTCTATTAAATGTAACTATTATTTTTCTTTTTTCTTTCAAGCTTCAATAACCTTTTCGCTGGAGCAAGTGGACCAGTGCAGCAACCACAAAAAAGAGTAAACAATGGACAAATTAACATTTGGTATGGCTCAGGTCAAACGCCGTCTTCACAAAACCGTAGAACCAATTCAGTTATTGGACCATCATCTGTTTCTATTGAAGGGTAGGTTTTGCTACAGTTTTCTAAATATTCCAAAAATTTAATAAATAGTGATGCAATGTTTTTATAAATGTATCGGGGATATGATGGTAGCCATGATTCTTTCGTGAAGATTCAACCTTTGAAAATTATTCATTAAAATACAGTTCAACTTATAAAAAACATTTTATAAATTAAAATGATCAATATAACCATTCTTTAATTAACATATTGCCTCATACTTTGTTTCGATACTGGGTGTTTGCTGTTTCTAGTTTCTGGCGAAAGGCGCCTGACAGAAATGGTATTTCTGCCAAATCTAATTTTAAATGATTTTAAAGTGAGCTGATTTTAATTTTTAACGGTTTCAGAAAATATGAAGGAGTTGAACGGAATTTCATTGTTCTGATAATATTTGATTGGTCAACGATAGAAATTATACGAGTTGCTCAGACATTCGAAATTATAGACCTTTTCGGAAATGAAAGTCATTCTATTGTGTCGCAGGACAATCCTCGTTTTCAACATTAATGAAATTCCCATAAGGGCAAAAAACGTAGTATCGAGGCTATTTTTGTATTTCCACTTGAAATGGTTATTCTTGGGAATTTCATCAATGCTGTAAATGAGGCTACTGTTGTAACACAATAAAACGACTTTTATTTCCGAAAAGGTCAACAGTGTTGCACAACTTTAGTCTTCAATTTTTTTAAATTACATTATAACAAATTTGTTTCTGCTTTAACTGAATATATCCTAAACATTTTCTTTCAGTGTATCAGAGAGACAAAGAACAGAACGCAAGGAACGTTATAAGCACGTGAAAGAACACATTAGTACTGGTATTGAAATTTTTATTCTTGAGAGTGATTTGTGTGCTTCTTTTGCTAAACATATATCTAATGTAACATGGGTGTGCAAACACGTCTAATATTGACGTGTAACGTTTCTTTCAATAACAAGCTTAGCAAGCAAGATGCTGAAAGAAGGATTCTTTTCCAAACTGTTCACTAGAATATCATTATATTTGCAGTAGTTTATTAGTATTTATATTTTGCAGTAGTAGAAACAACTAACTGATAACTATTCTCTGTGAACTCCCCTAGTAACTGAATTTGCTTTTAAATTTGCATTTTGAGTCAAATTGATTTGACACGATGTCCTAAGAAGGTGGTCAAATATATGTTATATACTTACTTAATTTTACTCACTTATTTAACTACTTACTTATGTACCCATCAATCCATTCAATTTTGGTCAGGGTTGGATACAATTGGCAAGGTTTTATGAAGCATAATTTATTTGAAATGTACTTGTGTGATACAGTAAAAACCCGCATATAATAACATATATACATTTTGAAATTGAACCTGACAGGGTTCTTATTAGTCAAAAACATATTTCAGCTTTAGCTCAGAGGGTGTGTGATGAACTTTACTCAATTTTACTTTGAATATATTTGTGTATTATTTGTGTATTATCTTGAATGATAAATTTGTCATTCTGAGTAGAACGAATGCGGGCATTCCAGCTTGCAGGTTCTTGACAGATGAAAATTCTTATATGCTGTTTGTTTACAAATTGTGTTGAGAAGTATAGCATCTTTAATCAATGTCATTATGTTAACGAAACGAAAGAATTGTACGAAATTAAGATTAGAAATTATGTTGTGTCTTTATTTTAGAGGGACGAAAACAGGCATACGGTTGGAGTTTGCCTGCTAACTATTCAAGCGACCAAGAAGGAATTGTTTCCGTTCCTGTCCCTGTATATTGTAGACCATTGAATACAGATCCTGCTATGAAGGTATAGGCAATTTGATATTTTTCTTCTAAGCATGTTTACTTTCTTGGGATATTCTAGCGTTTGCTTTCCGTCCAGAGTGTTGCAAAAACCATGTTTCCTTGGTTTTTCAAAATTTTAAAGAAGTTTTGAAATTAACTAATTATATTTTTATATCATATGTTAGTCTGCCGATTCTAGCTTAGAGTTTGGTGCAAATTCCCTCCGAAATCCGCAACCCCTTCACGCCCGGATTTATTTCTGCTAAACAGGCAAATCATATGCAAGTTTTGTTTTTTAGGGGGTAGCATATGTAAACCAGCTTAATTCAAAAAGCAAACTTACGTTGAAATATATGGAATTAACATCTGCCAGTATTTAACTCCTGAAAATATTACTTTTTATGTTGTTTGTCAATGGGCCGTATGGCCCTGCACGGGGTGAAAGCTCACTGAGTTATTTGTTTCAACAGTTATCATTTGTGTGAGTTCTAAAACCAGACCGCCATCAATCTCTCTCGATATTTTCAAGCAAGAACAAACTCGTGGATGATGTCAAACGGAACCCTTTAATGTCATTATTTTCGTTTAATCTATTTTTGTTTTTTTCTTCATGAAGTAAAAATATCTAAAAAAAACATGTAGAAATGCTCATTTTTGGTTTCTCTATAGATTTGGTGTTGCGCTGGTGTTTCGTTAGAAGGTAGACAGAAAATAGAAGGTTTGAAAACTGAAACCACCTCGTCGACCGTATGGATTGGTACAAGTACACACTCGTGCAGTAAAATCACAGTTTTAGATGCGAATTGCCCGTCGACTGCGTTAGATCAATTTATTGTGTGTTCGTCGCATCTTTTGTGCATGTCTCCTGTGCCGGGGGTATCAGGCACGGATTTCGATCTGGAAGATGGTTTTGATGAACAAGCTATCAACCCTGTGCGGAAAACGTCTGACAAGTTACAACGCTCTCGCCCTCCAATGGGACCTAGAAGTCATAGTTACGGATCGGCGTCGGAAATGTTGCGAAGTTCGCAACCTGCACGTAAATCGTCGGACCTTTCTCTCACAGATACAGGTATTTGAAAACAAAATGATCGTTTTCTTTTGTTATTATTAATTATTCCTCTTAGTTGCCTATTTTTCTTTTCTTTTTAATTTGTTTGAACCCGTTTTATCATTTGCTTTGCCTTTTCTACCTTTTTTAATTGATATATTTTTCTTAACTTCACCCCCCGAAAAGGGCCGTTTGTTCCATTAATATACACTGTAAAAGTTGATATTTTTAGGGATGTAAAGACACACGGAACTAATTACTCATTTAGAGATTTTAAGATATACGTATATTTTGGAATTCAGTAATTTTGCTGGCATAATATTTTACCTTCCGTAACCCCTCCCAAAATGAGCACTGGCATAATGTTTCTTTCATAATTAGAAATGACTCCGATCGCCAAAGAGTTGAGCTGAAAAAATAATTTCATACTGCGTGTTTGTTTTATTTATTGTTATCTTTTATGGGTAATTTTTCCATGAATTGTTAATCTATATTTAGCCAGTTTAGTTTATAACTTGGTTTTTGTACCCAGTGTAGTCATCACACAAGACATGTCTATCTCTTGGGTTATATATAATCTTGATTCTCATCACACAAGACATGTCTATCTCTTG
>JAYJMH010015242.1:0-21641 GCA_036873815.1 Phacellophora camtschatica
GTGTCCCCTGCTGGAAACAAGTCATCTCGAGACTTTCGCGGGCTAGGCACGTTAAATACGATAACTCACTCACTCATGATTGATCAAAAACAAACAAGAGAGAGAGAGAGAGAGAGAGCTTTTGCTCCCAATCACTCCCCTTTGCACTCTCCTTGTACAACATTGCAAAGCCTTGCATCTGTAATTTCTAGAAATTAAGCCATGATTGTAGATTGAATTTTTTGGGAAAGAAAAAATGTTGACTCTTAAATGAACGAAAAGTTAAAAAATCAATTTAAAAAGTAAAACAAAGCTTCCTGCAAAAAACATCTATTTGTGATATTTTTGGATAAGCCAAGATTTTAATGAGATGATTCCCTGTGAATATTTTATTGAGACTTTAGGCAATATTCTTAAATTTTAGACAACAAAGAAAAATATAAATTGTTCAATCCAATTTCAATTTTCAATCAACTTTGTAAAAAAATCTCCTTTCCCAAACAAAAATGAACTCATAAACAACAAACTGGACGAAAATACCAAAAAATGTTAAGAAAAAAAATTAACTGAGCAAATCATGAAAAACAAATACAATTTATTTGTTTGACAGTTCGACAAAATAACAAAGCATCTTTCTATCACAGACAACAATATTTTCCATGCAGCAGGCCAACATGAACCAAGTCCATGCTTAAAAGAAACATTCCTCAAATTTCTCGAAAATTCTCAGCCTCCAACGTTGAAGACACAGTTATCCGACTGAACAAACCTGCACAAAATCAAGTAAAGAGCCTCACTGTTGCAAGAACGACCATGCTGTTGAAGTATTTCCGGTCATGTAATTTCGTGGGAACAAAAAAATGGGCCTACCCTCATCATGGCAATCGGGCCTATGTGCACGCAAAAGATAATTACTTTATAACATGCATCAACATATGTTTCCAGATTTTCTTTTTTAACAGGGTTTTTTGCATTCAGTTTAATGTTAACAAACACGCGAAAACCCCGACTTTTCGTTCAGAATTTAAGCCGCACACGAGGCAGATTTGTTTTTTTCAATTTACAAAATCCTCAGATTTGTTTTGTGGAAGAAAACGAGTGGAGTAACCTGGCCATATGCTTTCGAAGCGCAGGCGGCGGTTGACAAAACATCCAAAATTATGTTCCAAGCTTCCATAGTCAAGGAGTAGATAACAAACAAGAAAGCCCTTAAAAGAAAAGTAAAAACGGCATGAAAAGGTACGGATTTTCAGCGCAATAACACATTTGGATGACCAAGTTCCAAGGATTAATTTTGAATTTTTGGATAAACATGCAAGAAATTAAAGTGTCATGTCTTTGGAAGATGCTTAGTATCATTGTAAATCATGAAATGAATCCTTTTTTGATCCAGATCCATTTGAATTTATTAACACTTTAGATCGTATTAGTTGCAATGACAACTGGCCTTCAAGAGACATGAAAGTTTCAAAATGAATGCAAAATGAATGAAATTGGAAAACAAAACATCAAAACAAACCACACACTGACACAACAACCAACCAGAAACTATTTTGAAAAAACAAGTTTAAAAACTGCAAAATTATATTCCTATCTGTTCAGCAACTCTAGTTGTATTTCTTAAACTTGAATAAAAAAGCACATTTGACAGAAATAATAAATAAAAGCAAAAAATTTGAGGCGACGCAAATGTTTTCGAGATCATGCAAACCCGAGTATGATGACACGTAAAATGGTTGGCCTGAAAACACAGCTCTGTCAAATTCTGCAGCAGAGCACTCATCAAATTTAACACTGAGCATTTCTTTAAAAAAATGAAAATGAAAAAAGAATAAAAATATTGTACCAGCTTACGAATACGCTTTCCCTCCGATAAAAACGAGTTGAGTTGAAATAACGACGAGACCATAAAACCATTCAAGCACTTGATTGAAACTCGCTCCAATAACCAAAACACTTGGACAAAGATAATTTCAATATGATTAGCTATGATAAATCATGCGAGAGCCAGTTCACAACAACAATAACCATCAATCACACTCCAACCGTGCAAAAACATCAGGATTCCCAGGGAACTCTCATCGTTAACGTTACAAAACGGGTGCAACAAAAAGTCGGTCGGCTTCAATTTCGTCTGCTGTCAAAACATGGCAAAAACGTGTTTGACAAAGATTTTTGCCGTTGCTATAGAAAAGGGCGGGGAAAGGCGACTCCCCCAAAACGTTCTGAATATTGTGTCCCCATTTTTCGAAATGTGTCCCCAATACGAAATTTTTGTGTCCCCATTTTTTCCCGCCAGGAAAATGCTCAATTTTTATTGGGTTCGGTTACCTAAATTTTCGTGAAAAATGAAAAACTTGTTCTGACTTTTCAGATATTGCTGTGTACTTTCTTTAATTGAATATTGCTTTGAAGATGATGTGAACCAGCACTGTGGACGATATTGCAGTGGTGCCAGGGGTGCACACCCGATATTGTAACCAGGGGTGCAATTACTGGGGCGGGTGTGGGGGTGTCACACCCAAAAAAATTTTCATGAACGTCGGAATTCGGGCCAAATCTAACATATTCAGGCAAAATTTCGGGCAGAATTGTTGAGAGCAATGGCCATTGTTTGCTAAAACAACCAAGATATCATCACACCTAAACCCAAAAGTTGGTACCTCGCTACGCCCCTGTTTGCAACTAATTCTGTTGGCATGCTTTGCAACAAAAATTAATTTGTTCGCGAAATTTGAAAAAATGCATGATTTTGGAGCATGGAAAACCAAAATCTTGGCGAAATTTTAATAATTCAATCAAGAAGCAAGCTGCAATTATTGAATAAATATAGCAAAAGATTAACAATTGAATGCAGGTTTTGCGGTCGATAGTGTTTTTTTTACCGATGGCCACCGTTGAAAATAATAGAATTGCGTTTTACACCAAGAACAACGTTCACCAACATAACTGATGACACCGTATAAATTTATTTTTAACAAAGAAAACTGCGTGAAATATCATTTTTCAAAAATTGCTTTAGGGAAATTACACCGGGCCAGTGAAATATTTATTCCATGTTGTGTTGCCCGCTGCCCCGCAGTTTCCTTTGCTCTCATTCTAGCACCCAGGGTAATCCCTCCCCCCACTCTTTCAAACTACCGTGGTTTCGAAACAGGCCAAAATAGAAATATAGAAATAGACCGAAAACAAGTCTGGAAATATAGGCAACAAAATCCAGAAGTAAGACAAGAAGGGCAAAATTTTATAAGAACTACAACATAACTTTTAATGAGATATAATACATAAAAGTAATATGAATAAAAATAGAAAACTGATAGTGATACTAATTTGGACAGATAATCAATGAATGATCTGAAACATTCTCAAAATTAAGAAACTTTCATTATAAAGCCTTAGCCAGGTTTCTTATAAAAAAAAACGTGTAACTATCCTGTGGCTGAATAAACCCAGAATCTGACTCTAAATTCCAGTACTCTAGTTTCTTATAATTTGGTTTCAAGATTTTAAACCATGATGATTCAGAGTTATTTACAATGGATGATCCTTTTTAGTTCAATGGAATATATCAAATCGCCGATCTATCAAGAGAACAAACATCCGAGTTCTAACATCCAGCATTCAAGTGCCCTCAACTTGTCAATTGAAAACCGTTTGATACTCCGTCCGTTACCTACAGTATTCCAAGCCTTCAGGTCCGTTATGTTGACAAATGTTTCATTTTCCTTCAGGGTAAGTCATGGAAAGTAGTTACAAGCACGTGACTACCACAGGATTTTTATGGGACTCAGAGTGGGGGGAGGTATTGTTCTGATGGAAATGGGAAAACAGCCTATTTTTGAAAACAAAGCAATGTGACTGGGCCCAATATTAAGATAATGTGACTCATACTAGGCCCTTCAATATCTATTACGTATTTTCAGTAGCGGATTTAAGCTCCTACTAGTTGCCCTTCATTCGCGTATTTTTTAAAGACCCCCATATTATCTCTTTTGCTCATTGATTTTCAACCAAAGGCACCCCCCCCCCCAATTAACAACTGTCCCCTCCTTTAGGTTTTATCTGGATCTGCCCCTGATTATTTTGAGTAGAGCCAGCAAGATGAAACATAAACATTTAGACCAGATGCAACTTGAGTGTGGTCAGCACCATATCTCTATGATCTAGTGAGTCTCCTCCGCAAAGGAAAAACAAAAGAATCTTGGCCACACTGTCACATACGATGTATCATATGTTACAGACAACGTTACAACGTTACAGATGTAGTGAAATAAGTTTAAGAAAAAGTTATACTGAAGAAAGAAATTCTATTTGCGCCACTGCGGAGGGAGGTTCTGGTAAATAAAACAACAATAAAAATTGTCCAAAATTGACCCGAACAAACATTTTTCAGAAAATTGTTCATTTTTCAGCTTTTCATCCTGCTTCCCAATAGGAATCATAACATCAATGATTTTTTCTTTTTCTGAATTTCCTTGAACTTTGTTGGAACAATTAGCTACAATTTTAAATAATTTTACTTCTGCTAAAAACTTCTTTAAAGTTGAATATATTGCAAAGACGTCAAGCACCCACCACAACATTGATTTAAGTTTCATATCATTTGATAAGACAAAAAGTATATTGGAAAGATGTTTGGATATTCTGCAGTCAGATATATTTATTGTTTGGATTATTTATTCATCAATTTTCGGCTCCTTTTGACTAAACAAAATCTGCAAAATTGTGTGAAAGAATAATACTAGGTTCACCTATGTAACCGTAGCGTGCATGCAATCACTGGTGCCCAGGATTTTTATGCAAACAAAATGCAAAAAGAGATCAAAATGACGTCAGAGAATCAAAATGCAAACTCTGTTATTCAGAACAAGATTGACAGTCTGAATCATTCCAAATCAACAGATGAAAATGTGATCCATCCCCCTCCCCCATCTTGTGCCCAGAAACATAACGAAAAGAAATACCCCTGGCATACATGCCTTGATTGCTGAGTGCTCATTCGCTTAAATAAAATAATTGAATCTCGCGTTGACGCGGTTCCACTGGCTCCAAGAGATTTCAAAGATAAAGATACTCGAATCGGGTTTGACTATCGCAAAATCTGATTCTGTTGATTTAGCATAAATTAACATAAATTTCCAGCCAAACATTTTGGTAGGTACTTTCATTGGGTATATAATAGATCATGACCTGCAGAGTTACACACACCATCTCAATCAGATACATCACAAATAACAGTTGAACATTTCGTTCTTAAAAAGTTATTTTGAAATGTGTGTATTTTAAGGACGAACAATATATTTGTCATACATCTGGAGATGGTTTGTTGATTATACAAGCCATTAGTATCTACCGCCCTTTCATTTCAGGGTATTTCATCTCTCAAGAATACATCTGGAAACGAGGTTGAATCAATCGTTTTTTCTTGAAAAACAACTTTAAAATTTCCTTCAGGATGGTCAGTACGAGGGAACATCCCATGGCCCATAGCGCAAAAGCTGTTGCGTTCGTATCGCATTTCCAAACAAAATTTTGGTTTGTAAAGAATTATATCTCATTCATATGAAAACAACTGCAAAACAAAAATCGCAAAAGCACTAAAAATTGATTTTAAATCAAATATTGCAAATAAAAACCTAGAAGAGCGGTTTGTTCTAAAAACGGCAGCCATGATTTTCGAGTCTTTCGGGTTTATTTTATCGGGTTACCAAAAAAAATTTATCGGGTTCACAAAGTAGCTGCGGAGGAGATTTAGTTTCGATAACTCTGTTTTTGCTTGAATTTGATATGCAAGGCTTCAATTCATAGTTTGATACCTTGTTTGCTAAATGTATCAAACATCAAGTGAAGCCTTTTACATCAACGCCGAGCAAACAAAATTAGGGAGTTTACGATGGACGACGGGAACGCGAAGAATATTCTTTTGAGGGCATTGACAATCGTGATATTTGATGGTAAACGTTAAAGCTTGCCTGAAAATATAACAGAAATAGATTACTCCAGAGTTTGGTTTTTTCCTTACTACCCTATAACTGGAAATTCGATTGTCAACGATTGTCAAAAAATGAATAGCCGCCATATTTTTAATGATGTTTAGTTTCTTATTTGTTCCTGTCAAAAGCAGTATTTAGTGGAAAACGGTCTGCTTATAACCGCACTGTGCCTTTAAATGGGGTGCGCTTTAAGCGGAAGGGGGGGGGGGGGGTAATAGGGTATATGCAAAAAGTTACGCTTGACAAAAAACAAACTTCACAACGCGTAGCGTCGTTGATTTGTTTTCTTAGAATACTACAATCAACTCATTTCACAGCTGAAATTTCGAAGGGACAACCTACTAATCTCCCTTGGTGATTCATATTTTATTGAAAAGCAATATAAACTTTTATGTGAATAAAAATTTGTCAAAAACATTTTAAAAATAAAAGGTTTCTGATGTTGCCTTTGCAGTTCTCGATTCTCAACTTATATCATCAACTCCCTATTATCAAAACGAAAAAAGCTCTTCCGTTGCAGCTTTGCAAAGATTGGGACATTTTTTTCGGGCCATTTGTCAGTACCATTCTAGCTATTTCAGAGTAAAAACTAATTTAGGTGGCAGGGGCAAAACTACAAAATACTTTTTTTTAGGGAGGGGGGTACAACTTCAAAATTTGCCGACAACAAGGGCGTGGTTATAAAAAAATCGCATTACCACGTGACCAAATCTTCAACGCTGCCCTAACACAACACCAGTTGGACACATGTTATTTTTGCAGCTTGTCAGAGGCTGTCATTTTGATGTTGTGTCAATTGGACATGGGGCTTCAGACATGGATTCAGACACAATCTTGATTGCCTGAGCCTGCTGTGTACTTGTGGTGTGAAATGGGGAGTGGGATTTCCTCATGTGCTGCTATTTTTCCAAATGCACGCATCTTAAAGTCAGTGCCCGGCGTGTTCACTTACATTGGAAATTACATACCATGATGTGAGTTCCCATAAGTTAATTGTAACCCCTAATCTCTGACCCAGAAACTAATGCCACCAACCATTGTCTTTGACAGTTTTACAAAATGTGACCCATCTCTGATGCTGTTTTCACTTGAGTATAAACAGCAAACTGTTCACATTTTTTAAAAAAGAAACTTTTCTCAAGTACCTCACTGATGGAATATTACAAAGATTATATATTGTTTAATGCTTTTAATGGAATGGACAAAATGTTTTTTTAAAAAAAAACAATGCATAGAAAAAAACTTTTAAAAAAAGAATTTTGTATATCCAATTGAGAAACTCTTAAGAAAATTTTACAAGTAAAAATTGGTCCAAAATTAAGAAACTTTCCTTAGTAGAGCCTAAGCCAGGTTTCTTATAAAAAACGAGTATACTCAAGGTAACTCGTACCACAGAATAGAGGTGCTCGTACTCAAGAGATAAAAGAAATTAGTTCGTGATAACGAATGTTCCGAGTTATCGAGGGACATTTCAGTGCTGAAAGGTCGCACGGGACAAAGGAATCTTGGACAAAGCACGGGACAAAGGAAATAGTTCGAGTTCCGCTAGTTCGGGTTACCGGAAGTATAGGCCTACTGTATCTTCTTGTTGTTGAGTCCAGAAAAGTGCTTAACATTCCTTCAAACATCGACAGGTTCTTTTTACATAGTCATAAGAAATTATACAAAAACACCTAGCTTCAGTTTTAGCCTGGTTTTCTCTCATTTCTGGACTGATTATTACAAACCTGCTATCCCTGACAACAGATTATTTAAAAAAATCGCCTGACAACGGTGTTTAACAACTAGCCTCAGCGCAGCCTCTCCAGCGGTTGATGCTATGCGTTGGCCACTGAAAACGAGACACCTCGTTCCAAGACCACATATAACATGCCGCTGCGTAGGAAAATTTCGCATGTCTCTGCGTAGGAAAAACGCGTTTAATCGAGAAGCAAGAATAAAGTTAGAAAAACGAAACAAAGCAAAGGTGTGCAAACAGTAACTGAACATTATCAAATAATTATTATCAAACGAAAAATGTATAAAAATGTATTCTTTGTATAAAAATATATGACGAGAATTGCACTGTAAATATGTGGAAATGGTGACTTTGCAAACTGTGGTTTCAAGTTTGAAATCTCCCTTGAAATCTGAAATAAACTGGAGCATCGTATCATTATTTGGTCACGTTACATGCAGTTACAACCACTCTAGTGATTGTTTCAGAATATTTTTTTTATCTATTTTCACCCCTATTTTGTTAGGTTTGTTAGGTCGATGTGTCGACAGCAAATTATTGCCTGATTACATTATAAAGATCAAAAATTAATAAAAGGCTATTACTTTTATATATATATACACTGGGTACAAGAGCGTCGAAAATAGAAATAAAGAAAAATTAAAAAGAAAATAAAAATGGGAAAATAAATCAAAATTAGAAAGATAATTAAAATAAAAATAAGAAATAAATAAAAATTAATCTATACTTTAAATTCGACGCTCTGGTGCCCAACAAGGTAAAACTTTTCCACCTTTTCTGCAATGACCAGCCACACGCTTCTCAAATAAATGGCACACGAAATGACTTCGTTTGCGAATGCGGCCTCGTTTGCAAAACTGAAATGACATACATCTTGAGGCAAAGACTATCCTTTTCAGCGTTCCAGTTATCAATGACACATAATTCCCGGAAAAAGTCTGAAAAATTCCTAGCATTCCAATGAAAGGCAACTTTTTTCTAGACCTGACATGTGGCCCCTCCGGAGGGGCTGCGCGGCACCTACGAGGCAACTATCAATCTCTGAAAGAAACCTCTCTTTCAAAACACTTCTTCCAAACTCTCAAATTTATATCCAGATACACGCAGCTAATTAAAGATCTGTAAGTCAAAATTTATTTAATAAAGTATTTTCACACCCATATCATTATTTTTGTTCAGAGTATAATTAGCATTCATTTCTAGTGTAACTACATTAAAGTTTATACAATCAAGTCAACGCCCAGTCGAACAAAATGTGGCCTATATTATTAGACAATAAATTCAAGCGTAACAGCTTTTATGAAAGGAGTAGAAAATGAGGCAACGGTAACAGACAATTACGGAAAAAATAACAGCAGATAGCTTTCCATTTCCCAGAAATCTTCGCATTAAAGCCTTGAAAGACAGAAAGACAGAAATCTTCTTTCCACTTGGTCATTTAGAAATACCCAAAAGACCCAATTGAAACACATTTTCTAACGATCCTAACGACTGGGTCGCTGAGAAAGAAAAATTCCTACATCGACGACCCTAGAATTCGAATAATTAAAACCAGGTAGAAATTGCACCAAAAAATTGGCAACACTAGATCACGAGAAATAACGTACGCGGGCTATCCCCAGATATATGACAAATAACAATTGTACATTTCAATCTTAAGAAAGTTTTTTGAAAAGTGCATTTTAAGAATGAATAATATTTGTCATATGTCTGGGGATAGCTATGACGTTATTTCTCGTGATCTAGTGTTGACCAATTTTTTGGTGCAATTTCTACCTGATTTTACCTGATTCTCTATGATCTAGCGCTGAATTAACAAATTAGAATAATCCCACCAAATTTTTGAAAATGAGAAGCTCAAGGCCATGAGTGCAATCGTGGCAATATTTATGCAATATTTCCAAAGCCAGTCTTAACATCCAAGTTCGTAGAAAAGAGCAAACCGTTTTTAAACCCGGGGGGGGGGGCACCTGACTTCATTTTAGCAGGGGTGTGTGGACAGTCAAATTTTTTTACCCATTCACAGGTAATTGGGTTTTTTTAACCCATCCATAGATAATCGAAATAGGCCAAATTATGAACAGTAAGGTAGAATTTCAAAAAATGAATCCATTCTCAGGTAAATTTATTAGAAACACACCCATTCTCAGGTGAATTATTGAAAAATACATCCATTCTCAGGTAAAAGTTCTCAAAAAACATACCCATTCTTAGGTAAAATTGAAGGAAAAAAGGCACCCATTCCAGTCGCACATCCCCATTACCCAAACTTTCAAGAGTGCCCCCCCCCCCCGTTTTTAAAGGCCTCCTTGTTGCCCGTATCCATCATTGGTTTTCGGTAAGTTTCGCCGATGTCTGTGTTAACAATGACACATATCTGTGTTCTTTTCGAACATCACAACAATAACACGACAAGTGTGAATCCTACATAACTTTCACTTGCTTCGCAGCGACAAAATGAATAACTTGTAGTTGCACTTGAACCCACCAATTTCAAACGAATCTTGTCTGTTCACAAATGTGATTGTAACGGCTGAAATAAAAATCAGTAAAAATAAATAACTTACAGGAAGTAAGAGTATTATCATTTTCTAAAACCTTGTGTTTTCAGAATAAAAACATACCGATGAACGATAAAACGCCACTTCTTTCTTCGTCATGCTACACAAAAGAATTTCTCAAAGTCTAAGCTACATTTTCAAGATGTTTAGTTGTCAGAAAGTGTACAGTGAAAAGAGTTACATGATTAGAGGTGTGCTATTTTCCTCAGAACAACAGGGAGAATTTTGTAAAACAAAAGGTTGCGGTTTCAAACATGACAATGCGATTTGTTACCGTAAAGAATGCATTTCAACACCTCCAAACGCAGCCAAGCAAATCACAACAAACAAAATCATAAAATTTAGCAGTCTTGATTTATTTTAATTAGATTGAGTGCACTCAGAGTGTGAAATCTATTCTTTCAAATCGAAAATTGTATAGTTATGTTCGAAACCATAATCTGTTGCTTTACAAAATTCCCCTGATTCCTCAGAAAAATTCAGAACAAGTTAAAAGTATAGATTTGTAAGTTACCACCATTATTTTTCAAATCATTTGAGAGATGAAGCCCCAACCCAACGCTTTCTTATTCGTTTTGTCTTTTTGTCCACTGCTTTACGTCACAAATTTGCTAGTTCCCAATCTTTTTTCTGTGTGTCGCAATTGTCATCAAATTTGAATGTTTGGAAGATGATAACTTCGGAACCAAAAGCAATTTAAACAACAACAGAAAAAAGCAAAATTTCATCATTTTGAAGAAATTGTTTATGACGTCACTTCCTTCTTTTTCAAAGATTTTAAAGAGGAAAACGAGTTGCGGATCACGTGAACGACCAAAATTAATCGAAACCATCCCTCGAATCACGAAATATGAATCAAGCAACCGAGACAGGAACAATCCATGCTTTCGTGATCTCAAAAAAATCTACTATCCAGGAAAATTCCCCAACAGCTAAAAATTACTTTAAACAAAACTTTAAATAAAAATTAAAAGAAAAAGCCAATTTAATATGAATTACAGCTGTGAAGTTCAGTTGGATCATTGTAACGAACAGTAATTTACAGGGATTTGCGGTTGGCAGAAATAAACTTGATCGGCTTAAAGTCAGTTGGTACAGCAGAGGCGGAGCCATAAATGTTTTTTAGTGGTTTCATATGTTAGTTTTCCGTGGGATATCGAGGGATGCGTCTTACTCATTGTCATCATTTAACTTTGAGCACGGGCTTTAGGAAAAGATAAGTTTGTATTTCTATTGAAATTATTTTTTTTCACTCTACTTGTCCTATATTTTGTATTTATTCCCACTTCTGTTTTTTTTTATTCTACTTGTTGTACATTCCGTGGTTTGAATTTGGTCACAAAAACAGAAGTGGGAATAAATACAAACTTTACTTTCCCTAAAGCCCGTGATTTGAGTACCAGTTCTAAATTCTCCGACGGTTGCCCGACAAAAAACTTTTTATAAAAAACTCACTAGTGAAACCCACGAAAATTTAAGAAACTTTTACTAGTGGATAGAAAATTGCTTATAAAATGTTTAGTGAAGATTATACAGTGCTTAATGATGATTTTAATGGATATGACATGATGTTAGAAAGATACAACTTCTGCCATGGAAAAACTGTCTTGTGGGTATTGAAATTCTCAGATCTGCCGGGTAGACATGCAATTTCTGACGCTTTGGGGGGGGGGGGGGGTGTTGCATCTTTCTGGTGCATGAGAATAAAATAGATTATATACAAAGCGGAAATGAGAATTTGCATAATTGGAATACATTAAGGATAATTAGAAGACATTTAGTCCTGATACAGGATATTAGGTCCTGATGGGGGTCAACCCCCATTTTTTTGAACGCATTCCCAACGAATTTGGCTGCTACTTTAACGAATTTGGCTGCACATTTTCGCGAGACATCAAAAATAAAAATTTGTCATGAAATGAAAAATTTGGAACCATTTCATTAAATTTCAATATTGTTAAAAGACACGCTATTCGTATAAGTGCATCTGTCCTTCATTGCAAAAATCTGAAAAATACACACAAAAATGTAGGGTGGAGAGAAAAAACTTTATGGGGAGCCAGGCTGATGCTAGACTTGCCCCAAGTCTATTTCGTGTCAAATCAGGAATTTATATTTCTTACTCAATATATCGAGGGAATGCTATATCGAGGTCAGTTCCTTTTCTCGTTCATTCGTTAGTTTCTCAGTTTGCTCAGCTCCTTTTCTCGGATTAAAAAAGAGATAGACTTGGGGCAAGTCTAGGCTGATGCTCTCTGATCGCAATTTTGCTGACTTGGTAATAAGTACTGTACACTTCACTGGAGAGAGAATATATGAGTTTATTTCTGGAGAGTAGACCATATTTTTGAAATGAGAAATGGTCATATTTTGAACAAAAAATGGAAAATTGAAATAAAACAACATATTTCTGAAGGAACAATTACTTTTTATGAACTACCCCCTCTCTTAACTCTCTTAACTGCAAACTTGGCCAAGTGATAGAGCGCTCGCTTTGCACGGACGGTCGTGGGTTCCAGTCCCGGCCGAGTCATACTAAAGACTTTAAAAATGGCACTCAGTGTCTCTCTGCTATAAAGCTCAGCATCAAGAGTTAGACTGAGGGTAAATGGTCATCGGGTCAGAGATAGGAGTCGCCTCCACCCCTATCTCCGGGTAGCAGCGAATGAAAGAGGTGCTTTCGGGTCGCCTCCGACTTCGGTCGACCGGCTTACCCACTTACCACCCTCTTCCTAAGAGAAAAATTATGGTTTTCGATTAACCGTGAACTCGACAACATGAAAGATAATCAGGAGGAAAATAAACACGAGAATCATTTAACGATATAGTGACGTTGCGAATTAGTAGACGCTGCAGAGGAGCGTGTACAAACGACAGTTATCACCACATGAATGGATTTTGGCGATAAATGTTTACAGTAACTAAAATAAATGCTCGATTTTAGAAAGATTTTTGTGGCATCTATTGACGATATGTGGATTTGTTTTCCAAGAGAAAACAACAATTTGCAAAGCATGCAATAACCATGAAAGAAAGAACCAGCTAAATCAATTTGATATCTAACAAGCTCAAGAATTGCAGGTGCTTTTTTGTTATGACAAAAATAGATTGCTAGGCAATAATTAACCGATAAAGATTATCAAAACTCATAAACAATCGGTTAATAATTCCTAGTTCTGCAGGAAATACTTTCCGATTTAATTTTAGTCTTCCCAGCTATTAACAAACGGTATATATTTGGCTTTAACCTCATTTTTCATAGTTTCTTGATAGTGGGGATCTATTATTATTATTATTATTATTATTATTATTATTATTGAAAAAACAAAAAACCAGGCCACATTTTGGCTCCGTAATAACAAATGAAATTTACGGACGCAATATAAGGTTGCTTGCATTAGCTAAAATTTCATCTCATTCAAAATGCCTATCCCAAAACAGCAAAAGCAGGAAATGTTTACCAAAAACAGCGAAAATTTCAGCTCCTCAAAGACAAATAAACATTTAAAAAAAATTTAAACATAAGGTTTCTTATTAGCAAAAATCTTATCCTCAAAACAGAAAAAACTGGTAATGTTTACCAGCAACAGTGAACATTTTAGCTTCACAAAACAGCCAATATTTCAAACCCGAAGTGAGAAATAAAAATTATGCAATCCACACAATATAAAAATTTAATTATTAATAAATGCGAACATTAGGTTGCTTGTATTAGTAAAGAGCTCATGAAAATGTTGACGAAAAACAGTCAACATTTCAGCTCCACAATGACAATACAAATTACACACATATGTACACATTACGCACTCACGCAATCTTATTATAGTCTTGAAGGATCAAAACCGGGTACCTGATATTTAAACCTGACAGGGTGCAGTAGCGTGATGGAGAACGTTCTGCAGTGTGGGTACCTTTGAGTATCGTGGCAGGCAGTCAGTAGTACGGGGAAACATCTTGAGTAGCGCAGCGAATGTCCAGTAAATTTTGGTAAGCATGGTTTAGCATCGTGGCTTCCCCACGCTATTGAACATCCGCTACGATATTAGAAACACAAAAAATACTTGTACTTTTCCAAATAAATATCAGTGATAAAAACCAACTGTGTAGTACTTTCAAGATGTTTATAATTTTACGTCTGCGGAGGAGTATCTGAGGAGGGGGGGGGGGACGCAACTTCTACGAAAAATATAAACATTCTCCTCCGCAAAGGTAAAAACCTCCTCCTCCGCAGAAATAAAATTAATTTTAAAAAACAACAATGATGCAAAAGTGTTCGTATTGCTCCATGGTTAAATTTTCTTCTTTGAAGTTAAATAAACAAAAATGAGTGAATGAATGACCACACAATTGATGGACCAAAAATAACAATACGTACCGTGCATGGTTTTCATTATGCCGCTGAGTCCGGCAATTTCTTCCCCAATAACAGTTATTTCTTCCCGTCACTTCGGGAGGTAGTTCATCGTTTGGTAACTGACTTCGATATTGATACACAAGTTCTTTGAAATAACGCAATCCACAACCAAAACAGACTATATCGGATGCAGTAAGGCCTGGTCGAGCTATAGCAAAAGTTTAAAATCAGGCAACAAAAAAAATCAGATTTTAAGTGCATAAATTCGAAATGTTTGTGTTCAAAACAAGTTATTAGTCAATTCAATGCTATCCTCCGCAATTTTAAAATTATATGTGAATAAAACTTCAAATTTAACTGAATTGGATAAAGTATCGTTTCAATAACGTTTTTATAAATTGTGTATAACAAATGAGCTATTTAAAGATGGATGCTTAAAAGATGGAAGATTTAGTACCCTATATTACTTCACATATGAGTAATTTCTGGTTTTCACAATATTGTGACACGTATATAGTAATATTTTTAAAAGTTTCAACACAGTTGTCTGTCCAGGAATTGACCTGCAAGTTCCACGTAGCTATTACATGAAAGGGGGAATGCTTGGAAAAAAATAGAAAATATGATTTTAGAATACTCAAAATAGCAACGAAATTTTAATCATTGATAATCAAGTCCTTCCATTAAAAAACGCTTTTTGGGAAGTGCTAAAGGGGCAGTGCGCTTATATCCTAATATAAGCGCAGCGCCTGTATCCGAGGTGCGCTTATACGTGAAGTAATTGGGTAGAGCTCAACAAGAACCCAAAAATGTTATTAGCTCATAAGGTGCATTGAGAAAAACTCACAAGGTGCAATGAATTCTTTAGAATTTAATTTCTCTATGCAAATCTCAAGAAGGCGTTTGACATCTATGTTTTTCTGTATCAAATAAATCTGCAAAAAAATGCAAATAAATAAATAAAACCAAAGAAAATTTATTCAATGCAAGGTAACAGTAAATATTTTGTAAAAAACGTTGATAACTACATTGAAGTACAATGTAATAGTAAACTTTTGTTAACAAATATGTATTACGATCTATTGTATTTAGATTTATTAGTATTGTTATTTACGGCCCAAGCCAGATAAGCTCTGCTTCTCTTGTGTCGTGTAGAATGCAATTTTTATATCTAATTTCATTATATCCATTTCTATGTAAACTTTTTGCATTCTCAAGTAAAAACGATGATGATGATGGTAACAGGAATACGCCGTTCCGCATAATTTTTACTGGAAATCCGTTGTTTCGCTCAATTTCCGCTGAGATTCGGCGTGACTTTGCTACCACCATGAGCAATAGGACTACAATGATTTGTTTCTTAGCGCCCAAGCATTCCCTAGCGCCCACGTAATGCGTTATCCTATTCCCCATATCACCTATGTCACGTGTATTAAACAAACTATCCGAAAAATATTGCTCACGGAACTATACTTGATACTTCCAATACCATACTAGAAAACTTCCAATGGAACTCTCGCTTGACTAAAAATTCATATTGCACAAGAATTCTGTCAATCCATCGAAATTACATAAAAAATTTCCTATTTCTGACAATCTTGGCGAGAGATTCCACGTCAGGTGACAACAATAAATTCCGTCGTTCGGCAAAAAAAACAGTTACGAACTTGGTGTTCTGCAATTATTTTTCAACTGATTCCGCCGTTTCCACTATCAGTGATGATTTTAATTGAACACAACGATAGATACAGCAAAGGGCAAGACATCAATAAAAGATTTGTAAATATATACCTTGTAAATATTTTAAAATACATTGTAGACACCAGACGTGTTCTCTTTACCCAGACCTCTTTATTTAACCCGTTCACACCCGGATTTATTTTCAATTTAACAGGAAAATTCCATCTAAATTTCCTTTTTCAGGGGGTAACACTTGCAAAGCAGCTTAATGTAAGAGATAAACTTGTGTTGAAATATCTGTAAAGTAATGTCTGTATTTGCCTCATGGAAACATGTTATTTTGCATTATTCTGCAATGGGTGATATGGCCCTTTCTGGGGTGAAAGGGTTATAACTCAGGGGACCTACCTTAAACACGGTTGATTCAAATTCATTGTTGTTTATTATCTTTGATAAACAAGCAATTCCAAAGTTAAAATCTGAAAAAGAAGTAAATAAATAAACTATAAATCATTTCAAAATGAGATTTGTTCAAATTAAAAAAAAAAGCTAGATTAATTGTCAGTTTAGCAAAGGTACATTCAGAAAATTTGATATAATTGAATGAGATTCCAAAGATGCACATATACCTTAGCACGACAAATGTGGAGGGGGGGTAGGAAGCAAAAATTAGGGGAAACTTCGGGCAACTTTATCGGATGTTGTGAATTTTCAGAATTTTTCAGAGCACTTGACATGAGTATCCGAGCTGGTTCAATAATTTCAAGGCCAGGATATAGGGAAAGACAAAACATAGAAAATTTACTCAGATAAAACAAAATTAATTTATAAGTATTGATTTGCCACTAAAATTACAATAGATACAGTTAAAATCAAGCAAAACAATGTTACAGGAAATTCGTTAAAAATATAATTTATTTTAAATGGAAATAAATAGGAAACAAAAAATAAAAAATAAAAAACACTAGTATAACCTCTAAGCAGAGTGGCAGGGATAGCATTAAAAATTCGAAATGTCCTTCATTCCATAGTGGTCCTTATATGTAAATTAATATTATAAAAACAAGTGGAAAAAATCAAGTGTTTTAGATATTTCACACGTTAGTATGCTCATCAGAAACAAGCATGAAATGAAAAAATTCCAACATTTTCACAAAGTTACTTCGACAAGCATGATCGCCACGACCTTTGACTTAGCATTAACGGACTCCAAAAACAGACTTAAAGTAAACCAAGTTATGAAACTTTTATCTGATCTAGATAAACCAAACAATTATACCAAGAATGGAACATTTGCCAAGATTACATATTGACTCTAAATGTGTAAAAACATCTACCACAAATTTGTTATTATTCAACAAAGACATGCCTTGAACTTTACTTTAGTGAGATTTTAACACAAATATTTGCATTCAAAATTATGAAGCTTTTTATCAAGATCAGTTAGAAAGCTCATTTCACCGAGAAATTTGCCCCAGGTTCTACTGGCTGTATGGATATGTACAATAATCTACCACAAATGTGATGGAATTATTCAACGCCTTCAATAAAAACATGAACAAATTTGCGAACTTCTTATCTAGATGAGCCACAAGAATTATCTTATCCAAGAATGTTTTTCAGATATTGCTGATTAAAGACATGCAAAATAATCTAATAATCTAGATGGGTTGATTCAACGTCCTTTTGGAAAAACACGATCTTTACTTTTTCAAAAATTCATCAAAATTAATAAAATTATTATGTTTAGCATCAGGCTGATTGGACGTAAAATATAATAGTGTTTCTTTGCTTAGTTTATTTCGATTTTCGCTTTAAAAGTGCCCAACCATAAGTAGCCGAGTCGATAAGTTTTTCCCTACACATCAAACTCGTCGCATAAAAAACAATGATTATTTTATTTAAATTTGATAGAGTCAATAAATACAATCTCCCAAAAATTCGCAATTGTCTTTTCACTATTTTCTTTGTCATGTTTGCACAATGCAATGCACTTCAATGCTTTGCGATTGCATGAAAACATGCTAAGAAAAGCTTGCGACTCCATACGATTCATTCCATAAATTCATTCTAAAAAATCATTGCATGACTGAATTGGGAAACTTCTTTAAAATGTGGCAAAAATGAATTTGTAACCAAGGAAGTGATCACATTCTTGCTTGAGTAAAATTAAATGCCAAAGAGAAAGCTTAGAAGCAACATACTTTAAATTGCAAAACATGTTGATTTTAATTTACTAGTACCGTTTATACTAACCTTCAAACCTGTTCAGACACCCAAGACAGCTAGGCTTTCGGCATCCCCAGTAAAGATTGCAGTATAATTTCTCACAAGCACAACCTTAATTAACAGAAATAGCTAAATAGATATTTCTGGAAAGTTACTTTGTAAATCATTTCAAAAATCAGAAATTATATCCTATGAGAGTTTTTAACTTCTAAAATCCACGAAGAAATCACTGCAATTCCTTATAGTAAATTTAATATCTAATGCCGCACGATATCACTAAATATTTGTTATCTTCATTCCAAGTAAAATTGTACTCATCCAATCAAGTTTCCAACATGATCTTTCATTTAAGTATAAACTTTTGCCATTACAGCACTTGGTTTGGCATACATAACATATTTTCAAGGCCCCTCTAACGTCTGCCAAATAAGTTAAAAACTTATCTAAGTAAAAGTATAAAGTTTTGCCATTACAGCATTTTATTTTCTAGTATCGATTTAGGGACCGGTCATTAAATATGGCAAAGTGGGTGGAGGAGAAATTGGTTTGACATACGTAAAAAAATTCTCAAGACCCCTCTAACGTCTCCCAAATAAGTTAAAGATTTTTATACGTACAAGTAAAAGACCATTCAAGTTTAAACTTTTGCCATTACAGAACTTCATTTTCTAGTATCGATTTAGGGACCGGTCATTAAATATGGCGAAGTGGATGGAGGAGAAATTGGTTTTACATACGTAACAAATTTTCAAGACCCCTCTAACGTCTCCCAAATAAGTTAAGACATCCTTCCCGTCACTCACCCGTTCTTGGCACTCACATTTTCTTAAGGACCCCTCTTTTTGATGATAAACATTTTTGCAGAGCCCGTTTATAGGCTTTTTAAAAATTTAAAAACCTCCCAATTTCTCCTCCTCCCCCCTCCCTCCCCAAATTTAATGAATGATCCCGTATGACCATATTTTTGTACCCTATTGTGCCAATGGTCGCGTTAAAGATTTTATTTCATTAATTTCGAAATAATAATTTGTATGTTTAGTTTTTTCTTGTATAAAGGCCCAATTTGGGTTTAATCACATCCACAAATTTGTTTTATTAAGAAACCATTAAATAAGAAACCAGTACAGGAGCTGTTGAAAAGGTAAGAAACTTTTAGCAAGAATCTTTTAGAAACTTTCTCTTTGTAATTTTGTATTCATATGAAGTGAAAGGAAACTGACCATAAATTCTAAGTATAGATAAGTTACGTGTAAATGCTATATTTTCCTGTAAGCAGAGACCGTTAACTGCATTTTAGCTGTGTTTCTTATATAATTGTTGTTCCTTACATGCGTTCCACGAACATCTCCGTTCCACGAATAACCTTAAAATTATTATAAGTTTTTATTGGTCATGGTTGCCAGGCAACTAAAAACGTTGACCAGTTTGATACTATATTTTCTCTCCACCTGATGAGTCATGTTTTGATGAATTTTAGCATGAAGTATCGAATCCAAGATGTTGAAAAATGGCAAAATAATCATCACAACTACGGTCTATAAAGCATAAATAAATTAATGAAAATTTAAAAATAATGTTGAAGTATTTTTGCTATAGAACTTTGAGCGATGAAAGGTTAACTCACATTTAATCTCGGCATCACTGCCTGAGGCATTGGATGCACATCCAGCAACAAACTGCTGCGATTCAGATGTGTTTTCACGTCGTCTATCAGGAAAAAATTCATTGCAGCAGCAACAGAAAATGTGATTTTGGTATAAAGAACAAACAAAAGAATTTGTAGAATCACCTAAAAGCAGAAAGAAAAAATGAATGACTTCACCTTATGCCATATCTATTCTATCAAGTCCCGCTATCTTTCAATGACTTCCCTGTTGAACCTCTCTCTATTCCGCTTTTAAGCTTTAAAAATTAGTTGAACAGTAGAAGCTCTTCAAGATTTCAATACGGGGAGGGGGGGGGCTGGTCTCAAATATATTAGTAGGGATTTTTGAGATGCCCCAAATATTGCTAACCTTTGTTTGACTTTTAATTATCAAGAACGTGGCAGTTAGTCTAATTTTTGACCCCAAAATTTCAGACCCCAAATATTTACATGTATTTAAAATTAGGAAATACCCCTTGGAAGAAACCCACATAAAAAACCTATATTGTTAGGGACACGCCTGTCAAAGGTTCTTATTTTACACCAACAGAAAACATAGTTGGGGGATAAAGGAAGAGAAAGGGTTAGATGACTCTACTAGATTACAAAAATTTATGTCAATTTCAGATATTTCAATGTAAGTTTATCTTTTGAATTAAGTCAGTTTGTGTGTGCTACCCCCTGCAAAATGAAACATAGATAAGATTTTCTTGTTAATTGGAAATAAATACGGGCCCGAAGAGTCAAAAACCATCATTTGCACAGTGTACATCCAGAGCTTCAATTTAGCCACACCCTCCTTATCAAACAACTCTCATTCTAATGCCAAGGGCCTGTTTATATGAGCCAGGCTACGTGAGGTCTCACTTGTTGCGAAATTATTATAAAATCCTTATAATTGAAAACGGAGCGCTTTTATGAGCCCGGGCCAACCATAGCGAGGTGAAATCTCACCAAACCTAGACAGAAATTTCTCTTGTAAACATTCCAGCCCGGGATGATTTTTACACTTTTCTTATATAAATGCTTTGCCCCGGGCTAGCTTTTAGAATGAAACTCCAACGCATGCGTGTTATGGATTAGGAATTTAAGGCCAAACTCAAGCCTTTCAGCTAGCCCTTGGCAATTTTCTCATGGATGACAAACAACCCACCTAGCCGAGATAGAGCCAGCCCGGACTCATGTAAACAAGCCCTAACACGCTTTTAATTCGCAATTTGTTCTAAAATTAGATATATAACTGCTGTTATTAACTGAAAATAACTATATACAATAAATAAATGCCACATATTTGAGGTCATCATACAATTATTTGGTCATAAACGTGGTTGCAAATATCATGAAGTTATCACAAAAGATCTAGAGTAAAGAATTTTTGGGTAAACCAGAGTCCAGAAAAAAGTCAAACCTTCCTCCGGCTGTAAATTTCATATTTGAAAACCTTCCTCAATTCCCCAAGTCA
>JAYJMH010015253.1:0-21641 GCA_036873815.1 Phacellophora camtschatica
TTCTTGTCAGAAAATGTCAAATTTTCATAAAATACAATAAAATCGAGGTCGAAAATTTGGTTGCATAAGCACTTTAACTAGTTTTGCTTCTGTAATTTAATAACTATTTATATAATTAAAAGTATTGTTATTTGATTGACAGGCTGCCGGGAGCGTCATTGAGCTTTCTTTCAAAGTTGCAACAGGTGAAATTAAGGTACACAACTGCTTTTTTATTTGTATTTAAACAGTGGTGAACAGGTGGAGGAATGTAGTGAATAATGTTTGAAAAACGATTAAGAACGCTTTGTTGATTTTATTCATTTTACTTCATTACTCATGCTGCTAATTTTGTTAGAATTAAAAACCGCACTTTTATTTTCTATACCGGGTGACCCAAAAAAGAGTTTCCCTCTTTGAAAGTTCATATATAATCAATTGTTCTTATATTGTTATTAACTTCACATTCTTTCTTTCCAGAATGGTTTTGCTATTGTTCGACCACCAGGTCACCATGCAGAAGCACATCAAGCTATGTGAGTATACTGGGTGTCCCAAAAAGATGGTAACACATGTGAGAAAATCTGACGAGAAATACACTGCTTTAGTGTATATGTTTAACATTACATCAGTGTAAATATTTGACAGTTAACTTCAAATATTTCGTGCTTTACTCTCCAAAAGTGATGCGCTTGGTACTGAAATATTCATCTTCAAGAGGCAGATTTGTAATCACTAGAGTCTAAACTAAAATGGCCTAAACACGTTGAAAAACACTTGAATTTTGTGCATGTAAATTTCCGATACAAATTAGTTATACAAATATTGTTAAAACTGCTCTAAAAACTTATTTTCTTTTATTCGAATTTGAGAATAAGAAAGAGTTCTTCTTAATTAACTTCTATTGGGTGTTGCCTTAACCGTTAGTTGAAAACTCTTGTTTCAAGATGATATCAAATTTAGGATTTCGAGAAGAATATCTCAGCATTCCAAGTACTGATTTTGCTGATTAAGGTAGCAAAGTTAACCATGAAGCATTACTGTCTGTCTATATAATATTAAGTTCCGTAAGCCATTATCCTTATCAGTAGGTTATGTCAAACGTGTTACCTTCTCTTAGGGGGAACTCAGCAGATATATATCAAGTGTCACAAAGACGTATGGCTTAATTCTGACTCAGCGCCAGAGTCGTGCCGTGTTAGAAGAAATAGCTCTGGCACGGCACTAATCCGACGTCTGAATTAAACCTGAATTTTCTGAACCTTCAAACTTTCGGTTCGAGCCAAAATCTTGGGCACATCAAGTTTACCGTGCGAGGAATTTCGTGGTACGGCGTTTGAATTAGGCCTAAACAATTTTATAATGAATATTTATGAATCACATTTCCTACATTGAATTTTAATTGTGAGTAAACCACTTAAATTTTGCTCTACATGAGCGAGAAGAATATTAAAATTTAAAAGGACAGAACATTTTTTCCCTTAAATGAAAGCGTATTTTTTTTAATTTCAGCATACTGACTGAAGCGTAGAGTGAAATTTTAAACAAGATTCTATCTCTTAAATTGAGTTGTTGCCTGTGTTAAACCTCTTAATTTTGTTTTTTTCAGGGGTTTCTGTTATTTCAATAACGTATCAATTGCAGCAAGGCTGTTACGAATGAAACTTGGAGTAGAACGAATACTCATCGTTGATTGGGTAAGCTCTACAGCCAGTGTCATTGCTAATTGTGTCATTACCTCAAGGAAAGACAAATTTTTAGACTTTAAAAGAACATGCTTTCTGTGCTATAAGTTTAACAAAAACTCATCTTAATATTATAAAGGAAAGGCTGAATTAGATGACAAGCTTTTTTTAGTTAAGATTAGCGTTTTTATACATTTTTTTTTTTAAATGCTGTTTAAAATTTTATAAAAAATGCTGAAAACTCTTGAAGAAAAGGCCCATACTTTAACTTCGCAAGCACATGTTTTCGTAGCTATTGAAAAACGTCAAGACGAAAAGGTGTATTGTGTGGAAAATTATTTATTGGTTCTATTTTTGTATCCCTTGATAATGACACGTGCGCGCTTGTTGTTCTTAAAACGTTAAAGAATTGACGAGTTTTCAGCTTTTCGTAAGCACTTCAGTCTTTCTTTCCAGGAAAAGCTACGGAAGGACATAATGAATTTTAACCACATAATTTTTTAATTAAACTATCTTTACATTCAAATGTTTTTATAACCAAACCAAGGTATATTTCGGCAAATGCTATTCGATTTTTACTCACTCGGTTTATGTAGATTTAATAATTTGTTAACAATATATGATTTCTTTGCAGGATATTCATCACGGAAATGGAACGCAACAAATGTTTTATGATGATGATCATGTGTTGTATATTTCAATTCATCGGCATGACGATGGCACATTCTTTCCTGGAACTGGTAAACCGGAAGAGGTAAACATTGTTGTTTCCTTTTGCTGAAACTGAATTTTTGGAATAGCGTAGAAATGAATACCCTTCTCAACGGGATATACGACGAGTCCTGGTTAAATCAGGCGTAGGTTTGTGAAAGGAAAAATATTTTTCTCAGAGGTTCAAAACTATTTTCATGAATTCAAGACTATTTTTATGAATTATTCTGATTGTTTTATTTCTTGTCTTTTTAGTGTGGTGCGGGTATTGGAATGGGACACAATGTAAATATTGCTTTGAGTGGAGGCTTGGGTAAGATGCTTATTTGACTAAGAAGTGTTTTTGTGCATAACGTGTAGATATCAGTTAGATGACCATATTTTGTATTGCAGCATTCCAGGGCTTTTCTGAACCTTTTCACGTACAAGACCCCTTCAAGTGTATATCAAACCATGTGAGGGAAATTGCTGGATGAAATACTGAACGGATAGAATGAACTGGTTGAGGAAAAAGTGGGAGTGAATGGGAATTTTGGGGGCTCGTAGCTGAAAAAGAATTCCTTTGGCACCAAATTTGTAAATGTATATATATACTTTGCAATAATTATAGTATATATATTTAAAATTTTTTATGAATTTCAGTCTGATCGATAGTATCGTTAAAAGATATTGAATGTAAATAGATTTACTGATTGCTCATTGAATTAGAAGAATTAATTATTGATTCAGTCAATTATTATTTTAATTAGTTAATTGTTTGTTCATAAATTAATTTGTTTTTTGTTTTTGTTTTGCAGATCCCCCTGTTGGAGATCCCGAATATTTGTCAGCATTTCGGTAAGTACATTTGTATCATCGAAGGGCACATCGAAAGGATGTTTTTAGGAAGGAACACAATAATTTTTAGGGACTTTTTTGGAAAGAAAATGTATTTTTAGTGCTACTTAAGTTAAAAGTTTATTAAAGATGTATATGTATCAAATACCCTAGAATCTTCAAACGTAGTCAGAGAAACAATAAGAAATTTTGCGCTAAACAGCGATCACATTTTATATCGTTTCTTTGTTATGGTAGTTTGGTCTGATTGTATGACCCACCAATTTTTAAGACCCTGTTTGATCCGATATAAAATGTTATTTTTGGTCTCCGTTTGCTCTGTGCCGGAACAAGTTATGCTGGGTGTCGGAACAAGACCGCTCCGCCTTCCTGGCAGGCCCAAAGGTGGTTGTGCTTCAAAGAGCAGAAAATTGTATGCGTTCGCTTTTATGTGCGTGTAAACGAGAGAATGGTCCTTGGCACTTTTTGTGTGGGAAAGTGATCGGACATCTTGTAAATGGTGATTGAATGTATTATTTGTCTATTCATTTTCACAACCTTTAAGTTACCGAGACTGAACATTTAAATCATGCAGCTATTGGGTGATTTTTGAATCAGAGTGAGCTTATCTTTCTGCACAGGTTATCGAAATATCAACTGTGCATCTAATCTGGCAACTCTCAGATAAAAGGGCTTCTTATGTGAACTTTGAACTTTTGTCAACAGGTTTTTTGCAAATGTGCAATGTATGCACTGTCTCTTTTTGTGGATAGTTAATTAGATTAAAAAAAGCAAAAGTAGGATACACACGCTAAAATATGTCCCTCGTATTGGGAAAAGACGCAAGGTTAGTTATTGAATTCCCAATATGAATGACACTTACAGAAGGAAGTGGTTCTTGATTACCAGATTTCCACTTCTGGGGATCAAAGGTTTGAACGAAAAAACTTGGGTAGTCTCTTGTTATGGCAGACCAATTAAGTCTCTGCTCTCAAAATTTTCCAGATAATTGATGGCATCTTTAAAAAAAAACTGTTCAGGATCATCAGAAGTTTTTCCTTTGTTCCAGGGTACATATTTCTTGTTATTACTTTACATATTTGACACTATCATGACGCAAAAACGTTTTGAAGTAACAAAAATACCCAGAAATGCGCAGAAAGAATTACTTATGGGTGTTTATAGCATTAAATAGTTTTTGTTTTTGTTTTAAAATTTTTCCTAGCGATTTGATGAAATTATATTTATGCAGAACGCTCGTGTTTCCTATTGCAAAAGAATTCAATCCGGACATCATTATCGTCTCTGCCGGTTTTGATGCTGCTGCCGGACACAGCCCGCAACTTGGGGGATATCAAGTCACTCCACAATGTAAGTTTATTTACTGTCTTGAATGCTGTTCTAATGTGATTTAACTTTGGCAAATTTATATGGAAAAAGATGTGTTAAAGGAATCCATGTCATTTTCTGTGAAATTTAAAAAAATTGAGTAGTTTCATTCAAGAGATTTTCAGAATTGGTTTAAATCACAGGTTCATTTGTGCTGATTTTTGCGGTCTTAGTGTTTGTGCTGGATAGCTGAGTTATTAACGTTTAAGCCGAATATATTTGTGTCAAGTGTGTCAATGTTTTAAATATTTACCTGCATTAGTTTCTGCAAATCGTGGAAGATTTGTCAAGTGTGTCAACATTTCTATCGTTTGCATATTTGTTTTTGTGCAGTTTGACAAGAGTTTTAGGAATTTTTCTGAATTAGATGTGCACGTCGGGGAGTTGTATCAAGTTGTGAAAATGTGCTTTCTTTTTTTAGATTTTGTGTGCAGGCTGTCATATATTCATTTGAAATATCATTTTACTTCAGTTACAAGAGTTTTTGTTTAATATCATTTTACCAAACGAAGAAGCATGCTTTTTTAATGTTAATTTGCATTTTCTAACAAGAACTTCGAATTCCATGTTACTGTAAAACTAGATTTTCCATGTCAAAACCAGCACCTTGTGGCATTTCTTGACATCGATTAATGAATTCTATTTTATTACAGGTTATGCATATATGACCAAGAAGCTGATGACACTTGCAAATGGAAGAGTTGTTTTATCCTTGGAAGGCGGGTAAGATACAACTAAGATAGGGCCTATATATTTGAAAACCAATTCATCGGTCAGGCGAGTTAATTCACTCAGCACCTGTCTAATATCAGTCGCTATTTGATACGTTCTTTTTACCAATTGTTTGCCTGAGAACCACGGCTGGGTCAAGATAAAATTTGGCGCTTTTAATACTATACGCGCAAAAAACCAAATTTAAAAATTTAGTTGAATTTTTTGGTATATACATTGTGGCCAATTTTGTTCCGCGTTCGCGTGGTATCTTACTTGCATCTGTTTACATACAGAATTAAACTGCATCTTGACAAGATACCATCATGGTGATCGTGACGTCCTGCAGACAGGCCTTATGCAGTATCTCCTGCTTGTGATTTTTATAGAAAGCTAACATGTGTTTTTCTACGTACTTGGTGTCTAAAAAACTGCTGAAGGGAACTTGCTTTTTGATATTGTTGTTTTCCCATAAGTGTTTAAACTTGTAGCTTGATACCGTGCTTGGCAAAATCGACTTAATAATCGTCGAGTTACACAATAATCGTCGAGTTACACTGAATCCAAGTACAATTTGTCTCCCTGCAAAATAAGAGTGTTTTATAATTACCATGATCGTCACAATCACGTGACCATTACAGATAAAGTTCTGAATTGATTTTGTAAACTTTTAGCTAAATTTATATAAGGTCAACATTGATACATGAGTATATCGCGTTTCGAATCATCGACCCAAACGAAAACTGATTCGCTCAATATATAATCAAAACATCAAAACATAACTGCTATAGAGTTATGTCATAAGTTTTCATACGATACTCTCCTTGACCAAGTCAAAACTTTTCTACTGTTTGACAAATCAGACATGAGCTTTTCCTATTGTTTTCAAGCAGGAATTTTTCTATTGTTCATTGATAATTGTTGTCCAAGTGTTAACTGTAAGGCTCCTAAGATTTGTGTGACTGTCAAAGTTCGACGATTTTTCGTTGGAAAATTACATAAAACCTGATTAGATTTTCCATGTCACAGAAACATATAAAAATGAACCGGGTTTACCGGGTTCCTTCCGAACTTTGTAAAGCTTTAACCCATAAAACGCATAGTATGCTAGGAAAGCATAGAGGAAAAACGTTTTTCCTGCTGACCAAAGAGCACTTTGCGCCTGCTCATCTATGTTGATTTCAAAATTTTGAATTTTACCAGGAAGAAGGTCAATAGATTTCGAACGCCTCTTGCACTCTTGGGAATCGCTTTTTTGTCTTGCTAACCTGGCTGATTGCACACCAGTGATGTCAAGCATTACTTTGCACCAAAGCTCAACGTTGTCAACATGCTGGAATTACTTCAAAAAATTGAATTGTTCTCGCTGCCATTACCAGAAAAAATTACGAAACCGAAGAATTCGTTCGAAAATATTCATTCGTTTATATTGTGTCCGTTGCAACTTTCGCCATATTGGTTTTATTTATTGTTTGTAACCTTCAAACAATAAAAAATGGAGCAAACCTCGCTGACACTGGTAGTAATCGCAGGGAGCAATTCCATTATTTATCGCTTCGCGGCATTTTTCAGATATGCTATACATAAACCTCGATTTCAAAATGAACTTGCGCGTGCATTAAAAAAGATTTTTCCTCTATGCTTGCTAGGAACGTTATATTGTGCCATTTTCTAATCTGGGTAAACGTGTTTTGTTTTATTCTCTCCAAAACCCTGCTGTAAATAATAGCATACAATTCTCCCAGGATGTTTTCACAAGGAACTCTGGTACACTTTGTCATGAAGGAGTTGCAATATTTTCGAAGAGTTGTTTCCGCAAATCACAATGAATTGCAAGGAGTCACAGACACTAATTCATCTATCTTTGCGATTGTTTGCGATTGCAATCGCAAGGAGTCACAAAACTTTTGTTTGACTCTTGTTTCCATCAATTTACAACGCAAAGTAAACAATCAACGTATACATCTGGTATTTTTCCGCCTCTTTGAATTACCTATATTATTTATAGAGACTAAATATTATCTACGTTCTTTGTTATAATATGTCCATAGGAGACGATAACCTATTTAAAAGCAACTTATTGTTTACGTTACCGTAGGCATATGCCATTTTTCTTGCAATTCCATATTTTTCTTGCAATTCCAAATTTTTCTTGCAATTCCATATGTTTATACTCTGGAGGGGGTTATACCGTAGGCCTATGCCATTTACTCTTGGCCAGATATGTGCCAAGAATATATATAAATATATATATAAATATAAATATATATAAATACACACAATTTCAACTTCACAAATTAATATCTAAAGTTACAGGGCACCAAAAATTTCAAACAAGATATTGTTGATTAAGTTAACAATCAATGAGTAGCAGCAAAAACATTTTGTAGCATTTTAAGTAATATTTTCACTGTTAGACTAATTCAAATCCGTAGCCATTTTTTTGGGACACCCGGTAGAAGCAAGACGATCTTGACCAGTTGTTATTAATTGAATTTGGTTCTTGAGATGAGGGGCAATTGCCCCTCCTGCTCTACCTCATGCCCCGCCACTCATGATTGAAATGCTGTTTTTGCCCCATGAGCCTGAGCCCTTTTAGTGTAGGTTCCTCACAAATCACAGGATTCCTAACACATTATAAATATACATAGTAAATGTTGTACTTTATTAGACTGGATTTATGGTATGCCAGAAGAGCGTTTTCTGCTTGTTTAGAAGAGAGTGATTTATAGAAGAGAAGAGAATGAATATTTTCTGAGGCTCTGCCCCAGACTTCTGGCTAAACACAGCTGCGCTGCATTTGGAGCCCGGGAACCCCTTCGCTGCTAAGGAGAAACTTTTATGGGCCCCCTTTCAATTTTGCCCCCAGCAGTGAAAAATCCTCAAAAGGTTCTCTGAAAATTTGTAATAATCTTCAGCACTGAAATTAAAATATTCTATCAAAATGTTTGCGTTCTCGTTTGGGAATTGGTTTAACTTTCCCTCCATGGCTAACTTGATTTTCCCTCCTTTCGTGGCCAATTAATTTACAATTAATCGTATTTTAGAAACTACAATGACAGCCCGAAAAATTTAGGAAACTTGTCAGTTTCGTTAACCCTTTGCTTTGTTTTACAAAAAGACAAAACAAAAGGACATCATTAAGTTCGATCGGAAAAAAATCTCGGAAGTTTCCGACAGATGAATAAAGTTCCAAAAATTTCCAACATATTTTATCTTTGGGGGGCGCAGCTCCCAGCCACTGCGCCCTCGGATCTGTGCCCGATTGTTCGCACTTTTCCATTTTGTGATATGAAAATGTATAAACAGGATCCTAAAATGTGTTTTCACGTTGGCCTCAAGAAAACGAAACGTGTTTACATTACACTTGTTTCATGATGAAATGATGAAAAGAAAATCTTCAGGGCAATGCTTGAAGGCTGTATTTTACATCTTGGAAATCTGAAAGCCATTTTGCGACGTTGAGAAGTCAATTTAAAGCTGAAGCAAGTAGAATTTAAAAATGCTATAAAACACAATTTGACAACTTTGAAGCTGAAGCAAACACAATTTGACAGTCCAAACACATTGCAATCCAAATTTTCTTATAAGCCGCCATTATCAACCATTTAGAACTTTCGAGATATTGCATTTTTGATTGCAGAAGTAGGTTTTGACAACAAGTTTTTTTAACATTTCTACCTATATTTTTGTCAACATTAGGACAAATTTTTACATTTGATTATTCTTCTTAAACGGTTTGCCGTGGCCACTTTTTACATTCATGCTTTTTGTGGTATTTATCGATTATGATTTGAGATTCTGGGTTTTGTCTTAACACTGGGTGATTTTTGAATGTGCGCAAAAATTGATGTGCGCATGCGCTAACGCAAGTTTTATTCTTGGCATGCTCGCACAACTGCGGTATTTGAAAAACTCGTCACCTGTATTCAATTGGAGGCGCACCTGATCGTTGACACTGCGCTAATTATGATCGGTTGGAGAAATAATCGCCAGATCTAATTAGTGTGTGCCCATTTAGGATCGTTTCTAAGTTTCGGCTTTCGACTCTCCCGAAGCCATTTGTCGCCCGGTCGAGAGTTATTCCAGAATTTCGTGTCTGGGTTCTCGGTTTACTAGTCATTAACTTCCGCAAAGGAGTAGGTTGTACTCGCAGCTACTGTGGGGGCTAATACTGATTCCAGGCGCTTCCAACGGCACCGCCTTTGGGTGGGTTTGCCATGTTTTTAATTTTTAAATCTCATTTTGTTTAATGTAATTTCTGGAGTTATGATTTGATAGAATACAATTGTTTCTTTGTCTCGCTCGTTGGGAAGTCTTTTTGTCGAATTTGTCGAGCTCTCAGGAAGGAAGGGCAAATGCTCTTCCTGCGTACGGCATATTCTCAATGTTTTTGCTAATTGATGCACTGATAACTTATCATTCAAAGTTAGTAAAAAGTCGAAACGAATTAATGTATTTAATTGATTATGTATGTATTTAATGCCACTACACACATCTTTTTATAAGAATATAGTCCATAAGAATATTAAGGCTCAAAATCACTGAAATTTAAGAATAATTTATGAATAATTTAAGAATAATGCCAGGCTCAAGCTACATCAAAGTTTTTCACAAAGCAAAACAAGTGTGACTTTCACGCTATATGTTTTTAGATTAGGTTTTGTATTTTAACACCACATTTATTGTTCTGTTCTGTTCTGTTCTTGGTTTGTTTTTTTTCAACACATCAACAAAGATTTGAATTTTTTCTTGATCTTCAGGCGAATTTACACCTTGCGTCGGTTAAGGGTAATTAAAGAATATTCTTAGGCTCATAAGCGAACATTTTTAAGATTATTGAGGCTCGGCAAAAATCTAGGTATTCTTATTAAAAACAAAGTGTGTAAATTAAAAACATTTACAATATAAATTCTAAAGAAAGATCACACAAATATTACAAATTTCTTTACAGGCATGAATGATTTTATTACACACCATGTTAATAGTTAAAATTACATTAACATTTATTACAAAACCACATACCCCTAAACTAGAGTGGCAGGGATAGCATTAGCTAATAGATCGAAAGGCCTTGATTCCATAATTCCTTCTTGTGATATTATGTGGCGACGTTGAACTCAATCCTGGTCTTACATCCTCTCTTGCATCATTGTGCGAGGATTGCAAAAGCAATGGAAACAGAACCGCTGGGAAACTTTGTCAGGAAGCTATTGTTCTTTGCTCAGACTGTGAAAACAACCGTTTTGGTGATATCTATAATTATAATAGCAAGCCACATATCGTAAAACCTACTAAAACCAGAACCAGCAAAGGGGGATAAAAATGGGAAAAGATGGAGCTAAATGATGCGAATAGCGTCATCAATAAATATGAAATCAAAAAAGGAACAAAAATCAATTCTGAACCAAAATATCACAAAGAATCCCCCTACATGTACCAAATTAAAATAAACTAACTGTTGATTCTTGCCCTAATTAAAATCGCTTACATCCAAATAGGAACTGATGACAACTATATAGTTAATTGGCGCTCTTGTTTCCCTGTGACCGAATTCAAACCACGGAATGTAGGACAAGTAGATTAAAAAAGCAGAAATGGGAATAGATACAAACATTATTTCTTCTAAAGCCCGTGGCAAGACCTCAAACTGGAAACATTATCGTTATACGTTACCTTAAACCTAAATATTAAAAATGGTGAATTCCATATATCCGGGCCTAAAAAGCAATGTTCGTTGACATGTGAATCAAATGCACTATAAATAAGCTCATCAATGACGACAAAAACAGTAAAACCGCAGTCCCCAAAACTGCAACAAATCCAAAAGAAAACAATAATAGCCATAACACAACATCCAAAACCAGCCATAAACAACTCGAAGAAATAATAATAATTCAAGATGAAACAGACAAAAACGCAGTCCCCATAACAGTAACAACTCCAAGTGAAAAAGATAAAAACAATAACATAACATCCAAAACTACCAATAAACCACCAACAGAAATTAAACTCAAACCATCAGCAACAAACTCAAAAACTATGCCCTCAAATCCAGAAGAAATAAAAGAAATATGGAAAGCTATCAAAGCACTGGAAAGCAAAATAAACAACACCAACAACAAATCAAGTCAAAATACCTACAAAGAATCACTTGAAAATCAACTAAAGAAAGAAAATCAAAGAACAAAAAATCTGGAAAATGAGAATAACATTCTAAAAAAAAATATCCTATCTTGGACAGCAAACTAACACTCCTAACCTTCCTGAGCACAACAAACCATAATATTACTCATATCAAATCCCAATAAACCAAACAAGCTACCAATATCACCCACCATCACTTCAAATACAGCAACTAAATAAGCCTGCGCACCAGCACCAACCTGACATTGACATCAATCTGAATCTGACTCAACCCAACACCCATGAGAACTACATCAAATATCATCATAGTCATCATCAACCAACCAATATATCATCTTCCAGGTACAGACAGCCAAATATATATTCTGATTCAAACCATTCTCATTCCCCAAGACAACGAACCACACTTAATGAAATTCCGCATTACACACAAACTCAAAGGAACACCAAACAACACAACCCATCTGTCCAGAAATAAAAACCAATCGAGGCTGAATTCTTAGGTGGAAAAATTGTATTAAAACATAAAAATGTGGATGGGTGGGCCTGGGCGCGTAGAGGGGAGTCCGATGAAAATTGGGAGCATATTATAGAAACAACAGTAAACAACCATTTTATTTATGTGTGTGATTCTCTTCTGCATATATAGTAAAGGTAGTTTTTGAAGTAGATCATTGATTATTCGTCTGTTTTTTATTAGGTATAGCCTACCGTCATTGTGCGATTCTGCCGAAGGATGTATGCGAGCACTGCTTGGCGAAGAGGTACTGTTGAACTAAATTTTTTACTTACGAATATATTGAAACATTGACTTTTATTTGTTCTGATCAGACCTCGGAGGTATCGATAAGGGTGCGTGTGTATGGGGGGTTATAGCTATATAGCTATAAATCATCGCTACAAGCTACAAATTTGCACTTTCTTTATAGTTATAAACCGAACTATATCCTAGCCTTTTGCCCACGTAATAGTGGGCGTCACTCTTGGCATTACATTTAACGGTTGGTTGATCAATTTTTTTATTTTGGGTTCGTTGATCAAATTTTGGCTTGAAATGACCCGTGAAATTTTTTGCGAAACATTTATTTTATGGGGCCTGATTACAAGGGAAGGGCTGGCCCTGTTAACCGCTGGAATGTTGGGTACATTTACGTCATATTTTATGATAACATGATGGAATTTTTACTATTTGTGGACTTTGTATACCATCTAAGTTCGAAATAATATTTTTCTCTCTGACTTAGGAACCGATACCACATACCCATATTTCTGACAATTTTGTAAAATTTCACCCCTAATGTCTGACTTTTTCTTATGCTGTTTGAACTCAGAGCAAATAAATTGTCGAATTCTTTTTAACCAGAATATTTACAGGTCCGATTTGCCAATTTGTGCTTCAGGCCTATTATGCGCTAAAGTAGGAAATATCCAAATAGAGATTCAAAAACGTTTGCTATCCCATTATCTAGACTCTAGAAATTTTGCTGTAAAGAATAAAATATTTCTCAACAAGCCTTTGCACTCTGCACATTATTTGTTAACTCCTAAAATCTCGGGCACCTACAGTAAGGGATTACACAAGGGTTAATTTAATGAAAGATACGTGTTGAAAATATCTCTAAAAACTGTTTAGTTCTTTTTGTATTAATATATTATGGTATATCATCATTACTGACGACTCTCTGTTGCACCTTTTTATGATTATTATTGTGAAGTGTCTATTCATCCCTCTCAGGGAAGGAGATCAATCGTTTGGATTTGAATTAAAATGATTGGTTTGGTTGCTTGTACTGCATAGAAAAATATAAAACGTTTCATGTTATTTTAGTGTCATGTTTTAGAAACACAACATTATGGATGACATCACATTGGTTCTCTTTCTTTTTTACTTACTTTCCTTTTCCTTTTTCTTTTAATTTATTTTAGAAAGGACACCCTTTAATCGACTGATTGTTTACAAGGGGCCCATTTCTGTTGACAGTGGGATCTCGCCTAAGATCATCCAACCCTGTTAACAAGGCCAGCCCTGCTCATGTAATCAGGCTCTTGGTAATCATCTAAATAGTAGTCGCTAATTTATTCGCGTACCGCATTATACTGTTTGTATACATTTTCTTTAAAGTTGTAAATCGGTTCTTAAAATTAAAAACTACATTGTCAGATGAATTTTCTGTATTTTTAGATACCAGACATGCTTGAAGAAAGTACCAGCAACGCACCTAATGTCAATATAATTAAATCTCTCAAGAGAGTTGTCGAAATACAGCGTATGTATTACAATTCATTTAATGAGTCAAAGTACTTTCTTTACGAATTTAATCGTTCAGTTTGTTACTTTTTAAGAAACCTTTGAAATTTGTTTTTTTGGAAAATAGTGCCATGCTTTTATCCAGTTAAACCCCGAGTTATGTTTCAATGACTTCTTTGACAGATTTGAATGCCAAGCTTTTGGCATGCATTGAAACGATGTTTAGGTTTTGGAGCATGAGTTTGAAATATAAATAAATGGACCACAAGGATCGTTTCATTGCAGCCATCGAATGCAAACACAAAATCTATCACATCGATCATGTTTGATTATCGAACGATGACGAAGGAAAAAAATTATAGAAGGGAGCTTACCATACGACGTGAATGTGAATCTACGGCGCGCAAACATTCTTTTGAAATATTGACAATTGTGAAATTTTATTGTACACGTTATAAAGTTTACCTGAAAACCTAATAGAAATAGATTACCTAAGAGTTTGGTATTCTCTTCATATTATGGATCAAATTACGCTTCACAATTACAAACTCGTAATATGTGGCGTCGTGGATTTGTTTTCTCAGAACACACCGTAAAATCAACTCATTTCAGTGAAAATTCAAAGAGACAACCTTCTAATCTCCCTTGGTAATTCATATTTTTGTGGAACGCAACAAATACTTTTACATGAATAGCAAGTTGTTAAAAATATCTTTGCAAACAATAGGCTTGTGAAGTTGCCGTTTTCTTTTTTGCCTTACATCGTAAACTCCCTAAAATCAATGCAGAAATTCATTAATCCTGCTTACTAGTATGTTTCATTGATACCCCAAGGAGGCAGTACCATACAACTCGGGTAGGGGCGTGTCCAAGGAAATTTTAAGCTAACCCAAAATCGTAATGGAGCGAAAACGTAAACCCAAAAAAATAATTGAATGGCGCACTCTATGATGCAACTTTGCTGACCCAAAAATATAAGATTTCAACTTTTTGGAGCCAAAGTTCTATTTTTTGATTAAAAACTTTTCAGACCCAAAATGCATTGTAAAATTGAAATCCCAGACCCAAAAATATAGGACTCGCCCCATACCCAAGTCAGGTGGTACTTGCACCCCCTTGATTGCGACTTTGACAACCAAAGTAACGTCCAATCTGTCAAAGTCCGTTGGGAATAAAGTTGCCGTTGATGAAACAAATTTTTTGAAAGCATTGTGTATTTTGTTTCATCTTTTTAGAAAAATTCTGGCCAGGGATAAAGCGAATTTCAACACAACTTAGCAAACCTCAAAAAGAGGCCGAGAGACTCGAAAAAGAGGAGGTTGAAACAGTAAATGCATTGGCATCTCTTTCAATGCAAGGAATCGTTCAAGGAGCTACTAGGTTTGTTGTTTAAAATTTAAATGTCGTCTTAATAATGATTCATTGAAAGTTTTAAGATTTTTTTGTATTTTTTTAATGCTTTTACGCGTTTATGAGATATCTTTATGTATGGATTTTGTAACAAAATTCATAAATATCTTGTTTGTACAGAACAGGGATAAATCAAGATGGTTAAGCAACCTTCTTAGGAGTACCACAGTTCTTAGAGGGAGCTGTTTATACGATCCAAGCTTTATAAAACGGTGGACCTTTATCGTTAAGCTGAACCCTTTCGTAACAAGATCAAGAAACTGTACGCATGGATAAATAGCACTTTAACATCTTGAAAAAGCCACGAAATAAACTTGCTGTGTTTGTCTTTTAGTGAAGCGAGTGTCCACACTTGTTCTTATGTTTTTGAGTAACGTACTTTTTACTGTTGATTAAAAAAATGTTTCTTCTCGTTAATAATTTCTCTGGTTATCTTTTTAACGAAGAATGATTTTGGTGCTCAGTTAAGAGCAAAATCCATCACTTTCTTCTGACAATCTTTCGTTTGTTTCAGGATCAATAAAGAGGAACCAATGGAAGAGTATTAAGACAAACGTAGACACAATTCAAGGTGAAAATCACTTTGACGTAAACAATGGAATTTTGGAAAAGCATATTTGTGGAAAAGAAGTTGATTCTTTTATAGCTATTTAACGGAAAACATTCACACACTAAAAGTTATAGATCGTTATTTGAGAGTCTGTCTGGCTGAAAAGTTTTCGGTGTGCCCTATCGTTTTTATTTTTTTTCTTGGTTTTAGCAAATTTTAAATACCAGCAATAATATTTAAACGTTGTGAACAAAATCGGAGAACGTCTGGTGTGTCTGGAAGTTTTGGAAAGCAAATTCACGATACTATATTTTGATGTTCGATATCAGATTGTAAATACAAGCTCGATTTTGTAATCATTCATGGCAAATTTTTCCAAATTTTACCCCAATCTTTTGGTTTGGAGTTTTGGAGTTTGGAGTTTTGGTTTGGAGTTTTGATTCAAACTGTTCGGCTTGCAATGCAGAAAGTGTAGCGTTAATCAATTTTAACACCTGCAATGAAACGTCACCGTGATTATATAGGACTACCACGCTTTTCGTTGCGAGAATGACCAGCCGTGACCGATTTTTAGGGCTTCAGTTAATTTGCAGACTAGCTGAGTTCAACGTTTATTTTTTATGAGAATTAAGTAAATTCGTGGCCTAACCTTCGACTTATTTTAACATTCTAATAAAGACATTAGAGTTTTGGTTAAGTAAAAGAACATTAGAACATCTAGACGAAGCTACATACATAACATTTGGATCAAACAAACATACCTATTACTTCGCGTTAATGTATTCAGTGTTTTGGAATACCAGAAATGTAAATAAATGTTTTCTTTGTTTGATTAACCTGGTATTATTGCGCATTTTTATACGCAGGATATAGAGAGCTAGAATTTTTAGTTTTAATTCATAAGTAGTTTAATTCATAATGTTTTTGATGAATGGAGTACATCATTCCAAATACGCAATACTTTTGTGGGAACTATTATTATACAATACACGTATTCAGCCGTTAACATTTTGTCAACGTATCAGAATCTTAGACGTTCTCCAAGTTTTCACTTTAACAGTTGAACAAGCCTACAGTCCTGGTTTAACCGCCATGAACCAAAACCGCTTTAAAGGCTCAAAATCGGTAATTGCTCCTTAATTGCGATTTTTGCTCCCCATAGCAGATAAGTCTTTAAAGAGTTGGAGAAGCTTTTTAAGGCTTTTTGACCGTTGACTGCAAGAACTTGGAACTAGTCTATTATAGAATCCTTGGAACTAGTCTATTAGAATCTTAAGACTGCCGACAGGATTTTCTAGTGTAGGGATGCGTTGCGGCACCATCGTTTTGTAGTGTAGGAATGCGTTGCGGCACCATGATTAATAATCGTCAACAAGGAAAAAACTGAAGAATTATTTTTATAAACAGTATCACTACCAAGTGGACAGCAACGTGTCCCCTCTATAGGCCAATACAGTCGACTCAGGAGCGTTTCAAATATTGGGGCGTGTCAAAGATTCGGAATCATAAAGTGGATGAAATGCTCAAAAAACCTTTTATTTCATTGAATGTTTTGGTCAGTATTTAATGTTTTTAGTTTTATATTCTTTGCTTGGATTTTTGACTCACATTTTGTCCAAATTTTCATACGGCTGATTATCGGTAGCGGAGCCCCTGATTTTGAAATCGAAATTGAACCCCATAAAATCAGCTTGGGTTATTATTACATCGGTTGGATTGTTTTTTATTTTTTAGTAATGCATTCAAGAGGTACATGAACATAAGAAGCTCTTTCGTCGATTGTATTTTTGTTTGACTTTTGTTATTCACTTAATTGGTTTCATTGAATATAAACATATGGATATCAAGAATTTTTCATAAATCGTAATTCATCAGCGGCCATTGCCGATCCTGGACATCTAGTTTCCATGCATCGCATATTGCAATCATAATATGGCAAAAGCAACAAGGAGTCTGGATCCAGCTCAATATTTGCGTATAATCAAATCACAGTAATATTGCGGGAATGTATTCAACTTCGGCGATGTCTTTTTTTCATGAAAAAAAATCTGTCCTAAACCTTTCACCCCGGGAAGGGCCGTAATAACAACATAAAGTGATATATTTTCAGGAGGTAAATACGGGTAAAACTTATTAATTACGGGTAAAACTACATTAATTTCAGATATTCCAACATAAGTTTATCATATATATTTAATTGGTTTGCATGTCTAGCCCCATGCAATATAAAACTTGCATATGATTTGCCTGTTTAGCAGAAATAAATTCAGGCATGAAAGGATATTTTGATTTCGAAAATCGATCGGCGATGGTCCCCGATGCTTAAGGCAACCCGGTTTTCATAAGTTTTAATTCAGCATAATATGAAATGTAGGCTTTAGATCCAGAACGAGCTCAAGTATGCGAAAAATGTTGCTCCATTAGTACGTCAGATCGTTGTGCTTTTCAAATCTGCAACGTGAAATTGACGATTTTCGTCGTCTTTTGGAAAAACAAACTGAAGACTTCCAGAAGGAGAGGAAATTGTCTTAATTATTGCGACAGAGAGAAGGCCTGATCCACGAGGAACCTACGACAATACGAAACAAGAATTGAGTTTTACTAAAGATATTTCTTTTGCTAAATCTCCTTTTGGAATGCATTTTCCAGCCTCGTACTGGCGCTTGAACTCGTTCTGAATCTAAACCTACCTATTAAGAGTTTGCCAACGAACTGAGATCAAACAGACGAAACGTCTCGAAAAGTTTGCTTTTTTGCAAAGGATAACACATTTTTACAAAGGCACGAACCATCTATCAAACTAGCTAAACTTCGTCTGAAATTCAGGGTCTAGTACTCTTGAACGGTTCGTTTTTCTAAACAGTTGCATCTCTGTTATAAATATAGCATTAATGTATCTTTGTTGCAATGTGAAGCAAGAAATAGATATCTGGAAAATTCAAAGTTTATAGTAACTTTTGTGTGGTGAGGCTAACAACAGATTTTTATTACACAGATCAATCAATATATATGAATAGTAGTACAGTACAATTATTCAATAAAACTTTTGTTTCCGGCTCTCACGAGAACAATAGCCCCACAATCTGCAGCAGCTTTCGATGGTTCTGTTTGTTGGCCATGTTTTCAGTTTTATCCGTATCATATCATAACATTTTATTTTGTCATGTCTTGTTCAACTCGCAATTGTTTATGTATCTTAGATTTTGTTGTGCATCTTCGTATGCCTCTCAAGCTCTTACTGTAATAATTTGATTAAGCCCCCCTCTCGAATAAGTCCCCTCTCGAAGGTGATTTTTTTAATAAGCTCCCTCTTGAATATGCCTCCCCCCTATTTTGTCTAAAAAAAATAATACTCTTTTTAGATAATACTCGTGCTTTTTTTTAGATAATACTCTCAGGGAAGCTGATTTTCGAATAAGCCCCCCCTCTCGAATAAGCCCCCTCCCATATCAAAGGTTGAATTTTGAATAATATTTTGAAATATTACGGTTAATCATTATGTACGAATTCAATGAGTACATAATAAAGTGGTGTTAAAAGCCCTATTTACACTACACAAACTAACCCGGGTTACTTTTTGCTAGTGTAAATGCAACTAACCCGGGTTAGTTTTGGAAAAGGTAGTGTAAATGCGAAACTGTGGCGAACCCGGGTTAGTTTCTATTATGAGCATACGCAATCGGGTAAAAAAACATAAACGAAAAAAGGCGCCATAGAAAACTTTTCTCTTGCTCGACTTGATACTACTAACCAAAGTTAACGAAAATGAGTATTGAGAATATTGCTCGAGGATCAACTTGGGCCTCTGATAAGGTTTCAATGTTAATAAGTATATAAGAACAGTTTCCACTTCAAATACATTATGTGCATTCATTTTTTATAAGAACGTCGATTTTTGTAGCTGAGCCTTAAGTGTTCTTATTTTTCCACGATTTCAGCCTGAAGATGTTTTATTTATGTCCTAAATTTAGACCTAATTTCAGGAACGTCACCAGGGGCTGGATATGTCTTCAGTTCGGTACTTATCTACAAACAAAAACGATGTAAAAATATTTGGATATACCTCTCCTCAATCAATTCTTTACTTAGTCCACCCCAGTTTTCTTCGGCATGCTATGCCTCTGTATTCTCTGAGCCTGGATGTTCTTTAAAAGAGTGTGTAGTTGTTAACATTGTTAATAAACAAAATTTCTGTATTGATTTGGACACAAAAATGTATTGCAGTAAGTAAGATGTCCAAAGAGTACAAAAAATTGAGATTCGTAAAATTTAATGACTTAGGAGCAACTAACTCACCTTATGCTGCTCTGTTAACCTCTACATGGAGAAAACGGGAAAAGGAGTGAGTATAAGCTAAACAAGAGAAGCACAAATCTAAAAATATTCCCTGTCAGTCTTGTAGCATTGTACCAACAAATTATATTTCAATAAATTATTAAATATCTGTATTTCTTCACTTTGAAAAATTAGCATGAATATGGATAGCACTCAATTCACACTTATTTTTTTCCCAGGTAGTCCTTGATACACAGCTCCTTATATTCAAATAAATAAAAGGCGCTCCCACAAGCAGGATAGTTTTTTTTCCATCCAAATGTTTATAGATATAGATATATAAATAAAATTAAAATAACATACCAAAATGGCAAAAATTAACTCCACATGCTAATATGTTAGTAACAGTAGGCTAACATAGGCAGCTATCAATAATATATTATTACTACTTGCTTTAACACATTTTTGCTGTTTCTGTTTGCTGATTTTTATTTCTTATCTACTCAAAACATACTTATTAAAACATCTGTTTCTGCATGCCTCCCGTTTACACGAGGAGCTCCTTATTATTTTTAAAACAATGAGGAAAGTACTTTGTCCTGTTCATGTCCTGCTATCAGCCTAGTTAGTTCTTTAAAATATGATTTCCTACATATTGGGTAAGTCAACTACTAATGCTACAATAGCTTTAGAAATTTGGGGCTGTATTTATTATGCAATCTCAATCATAAAAAATTTGGGGCTGTATTTTGCAATCTCCATCATTTTGTGGAGCAAAGATTTAGTTGTAAGTGAAACCCTTTCCTTTTTTAAACCTTAATTCTTACTTCATTTGCTTTTTGAATTTACCGCCAATTATTCATTTTCCCTCACCTATTTTAGGCATATCCATCCTCTTCTGCTTACTTAAATAATAAGACGATGGAGAGCCTTGCTTTATTTGATATTAAAAAGCATTCAACTTATTGCAATATAATATTTCGAAAATAAGCATTCAACTTATTGTAATATATTATTTCGAAATTGAGACACAATCAAAAATGGCTTTGTGGATATCTATCATGCTCTTTTACGAGAGAGATGAGACAGGATGATGACGAGGCCTAATAAATAAAAGGCCTTTCTTCTTTATTTTTGCAACGGCAAACGGAATGTTGTGAAGACAGCGGAAACTGTAAAGCGATATACATGTGAACTTGCGACCCACATGATTCCCTAAAAGCTTGCACGCAGCTCAACAAAGCAGAGGTGTCAGTCCTGCAGCAGCATCAATGATACTACGATTTTATGTCAGCCATTATCGATTATTGCTTTCCTGAAAGTAAGCTCCTCCGTTGGACTTCTAAACTGCTCGGACTCAATGATTGACATGGGTGCTTGAGCACCCCCAGAGTACGCTAAGACGATTGGCTAAGAGCGTAATTTGACTGACATGGGTGCTCAACGCGTAATCTGAGCAATCCTCTGTGGCAAATTTCATTGGCCCGTAGCACTTTTTTTTAAATCAAGGGTTTCTCCCGCCAAGCTATCAATAAAATGTTACAACACTGTATAATATCCAGACCAAACCCAAGCCAGAACCGAAGAAGAAGCTTGATGAAGAGAACTTGAATCAAAATTTCACAGATTAAATATATGTAAAATAAAAACATTTTTATTTCCGTTCTCTTGTATAGTTCTTGATGGACATTACCAAAATATTGTCACTAAAATGCAAAAA